>JAPMNP010670803.1:0-16224 GCA_029874935.1 Atherina boyeri | reverse complement strand
ATTTCAACTGTTTTTTTTGTTTTTCCGTTTTGGCTGCAGAATCAAATCAATGATTGAACCAAAGGTACCCGGACCGATTTGTCATCAGTATAATGACGAGACTATAATTAACTGTATCAAAATTAGATTTATCTTATTTCCATTTTTAATTTTTTGTTTTTTTATTTTTATCCTTTTTTGAGAAACCAATTCATTGTTTGTCTTTTTTATTGATCAATGTTTTAAAAAAAATAGAAGTGGTGCAGTTGTGATGAAAGCAGGTGAAAAGATGAACAAGTGAATCACATCTTTGACTGAATGTATTTTATTGTAAAGCTATAAGGAAGGAGTAATTACAAGATATTGTTTCTTTGATTTGCTCAGCAAAAATAAAAAGACCACATTTTTCCAAAATTCAAACATGCGGATGCTGATATAAGAGAACAGATGAGGCTCAAACAAAACACATCACCCAACTTCCTCCAAAAGAAACAAATCTAAAGACCAAAAACAACAAAACAAGTTAACTAAACACAATGTGGGTCTGGACAAACATGAGAAAACGAAAAGCAGTAAAGCCGGTGGATAATCGGAGACTCGCAGCTGTCCTCCGATCTGAGCCTGACTCATCACTCCTACATTTAATAGAGCCTACGGTACTTTAGACAATAAAATCCTACAGTTCAGGGTCAGATTTCCTTCATGTTATTTGAATATATATAGTTTTTCATCTTCATCTTTTAAAAACCTACACTTGCATGTACATAAAACTGTACAAAAAACAAGGCATCACTAGCATTTTTCCTATATAAATATAACCAACCAACATTTAGGCTACAAACGTGGACTTCCTGTAAAGACAAAATTCTCGGCAGTTCTGTCCTCCTGTTTTCTGTTTCTCATCTGACAAGAGAGTGATAAAAAAGCAAAGAAAAACTCAATCTTTGATGTTCTTAAGTATGCAACTGTCATGATTTCTTTTTGCCAAGATCAGAGACACATTATCTCAAACATTTCTTACAATCACATGCATATTATGTCGCATAAAGTGTGTCCTGACCAAATCTGATGCATGTTTAGCTTCTCTAGACTAAATATCTTTCCAATTTAACAATTCTCATCCAATGTAAATCTTATGGAGCCTGCTTAAGTTCTTTTAATCTGAGCACACAACAATATAATACAGTAGTAGCACTTATGGAGCTCCACAAAATACACACAACATGACAAAATTGTGTTTTCTTAAAATTTCAAGTCATATACTAGTTGCACTTTCAATCTATAAGATCACAGCCCCTGATTCTTATAATTTTGACATGATTATAACACTTTTTATAGGGGTGTTTTGAAGAAATAAAACATTTAGTTTCATTGATTCATTGACGCTAATGTGCAAACTTACTTATTAGCTTTGATCTTCACTACATCTCACTCTGCAAGTTTTAGATCATGACATTTTCAAGGCTGTTTCCTGTCCTGGGATGCCAGCTGTAAATTTGTAGATGGGATCAATCTTTTCAAATGAGACAGTTTGTAGTTTTTGTATTACTAAACTGAGGTTGATTGTTCAAATTATCCGTTTGGGGTTCAATATTTTTTGGACTTGTGTCCGATTTTCAAATCTTTGATCAAAATTTGATAAAGAAATAGAAAACATAGAGTGCAGTCTGCCTGCTTGGAAAAAAAAGTCATCATTTACATCCGCCAGTCTGGTAAAAAACAGCAACAACCACTTATTTTCATACAGTATGTCTATAGCAGTGTTGATTCCATAACATTGAATAAAAACAACTGCGACAACAACAAAAATGTATAATATTTATAAAGTTGGCTTGTTTCATGCACAGCTGGAGCCTTTGTCTTCGGAGATTTCAGCCTCAGTATTGTACATAACCAAAAATAAAACCCTCACCCCTCCAAACTTCATTGCATGAATTTGGGTGGGGGGGAATGTGCTGCCCTCCTGTCATCACTTCAATTTCACTTCAAACATTTGCACTGATGAAAATTCAGTCACAGAATCAACATCCATTAAAAGAAAATGACGTCCTGCAGCTGTGAATGTGCAACATAGACACCATTATCTGGCCAATAAACAAATAAATCAAATAAAATTCAGGCAAAGTATTGTTTTTGTATTTTCAATCTGTGAAGTCATGTGTCTGAGGTAACTAAGCCAGGACCAAAGAGTTCTCCTGTACGTCTTAGGCTGGCAATTTACTTGCTTTCAATGGGACGTTCACATATTTATTATTGCTTGCTTAAATAAAGTTCATATTCAGAAGCTGTAATATATGAGTAACCAGTAGGGGGCAGTATAGAGACTAATGTAACCGGATATAAGGTGACGGCAAAAACAACAGGACAAAATGCGCCATGCTTGATGTAGGGGTCTTGCGTTTTTTTATTTGTATTATTTTATTCTATTTTTTTCCTGCTCTAATCGCAAATTGAATTAAATTCTAACCTCCTATGCTCTTGCCTTGTCTATCTTTTTGTCAGAGTTTTATCAGAGTTCTCTAATATGCCCACTCGTGTAATCCTCTGGTAACAAGCGTTGTACACAAGCAAATATGTGAACATTTATCTTGAAAAATAGCTGGTTAAAAAGTAAGTATATTGTTGGCCTTAGAGTCAAGATTGTTGACTGTTAGACATACAAAGATTAAGTTACAATGAATCCTGATATTTAAATAGATGTTTTTCTTTTCATTATAATTTTCACGTAGGCAGACCCTCTAACACAGGACCATCAAATCCCTCTCTAAAACCAATTGTAACATGTTTACGCACATATTTACTGGAGCTGAATTTCATTCAGTTACTCCTCTGGCCGATGCTCTGAATGACTAAAAAGTGGGGAAAATGCAAGCTGTGGGGACAGTGGTCATCCCAAAATGTTTCATTTTGCAGATTTGCAGCACCTCGGATAAATGATGAGAAACCTAATTACGATGCCAGCAGAACAATCTGTGGCACTGAATTTGTAGTTATCCACTTTCTTTTTGGCATGTATGGCATATGTGACTTGAATTTGTGTAGACTTAGTATGTGCAAGTTGAAGAAATTTCTCAGTAGCACTCTGTTTGAAGAATGCCTCAGAAAAATATCAGTTTGAAGCATGTTATAGCTTCAACACTTCACTTTGCCCTTCCATACTACAATGAATCAGAACACCATGGCTAAAAAGGTATGAACACAAAAATTGGAAATAAACTGTAGAGCAAATTTACCAAGTTTATCCTCCAGCTGCTCATTTTACCAGATATTGAACAATGTTCATTTCAGAACAGTTCTCCAGGTAAATGAAAGGTATTTCAGTGGACAGACTGATTCCTCATAAATCCCCTTCACTTATTACCTGCAGCTTTCATTTTTTTTTTTTCTGTGACTGAAACATCATCATCAATGCAAAAGTCCTGGATATTTCCAACAGTGATTACACAAGAGGCATTAACCGGATCCAGACTAAATACCAGTTGACAGAAGAGAGAAGAGATGAATTCACTGAGTTATAATGTAGCTGACAGATTCATAACATCGCTGACAGACTGAAGGAGAAATACTGAGCTAAATAACTGCATTTGTCAATCTGAACATTGTAAAACTTCTGCACAGACTTGGAAAGCAAAAAAAAAAAAAAAACATTCATGATTCTTTTTTTTTTTTAAAAACCTGTCACGTAGAATCAAAATCCACCAAATGGCTGAACTCACAGTTACAACTATATGATTCATAAAGAGACCAGGAGGTGACACAAAACTGGATCAGAGTTGTCTGAATGTAAAGTTTTGAAATACAGGCTGAATCTCAAACCGTACTGAAAATAAATAGTGAAATAATGGCATATATTGCATCTAGTTAAGATGTCTGTTCGGATTTTTTTTTCCTTTTTCAGCCAGGTTAGAGGAAAAGAATCACCATTCTGATATGAAAAAGCTGAAACTGCAATTTGAGCAACAATTAATACAAGAAATACAGATTATTGTAACTTTGAGTATCAGACCAGTTTGAAACACATTCTGTCTTTGAGGAAACAAAACTTTCTCGTTAAGTTCAGCAGTGAATGTCATACATAAGTAATGCCTGTCAGTAGTAAACCAAGGTTTTTTTTTCTCCAAAAATACCCACCAGATATTTATGCATTTAAGTCATGAATCAGTAATTATGTAAAGTGTTTCAGAAGGGAACTACAGTAGTGCACTTTAGAATTTAATAATAAATCAAGGGTAAACTAATGTGTTTTAGTGCCAAAATGTTCCATTTTACTATTACAGAAAAGCATATTTTAAATTCAGGGCTGCATTTATCTTTTGATTGGTGGAGGTACACTCCTCTCAGGCCTGACCAACACTCATTTCCTAAAATCTGTTCTTTGTTAGACATACAGGTAGAAATCAGAAACCTGAGGTTTTCTGACTAAACCTTGATGAAAAGATGCTTCGTGGCTTCCATTTCTAAGGTCCATGAAGCGTTTCCCACTGAAATATCTGATATTTAGGACATAAATACGTATTAATGTCACCAGGAACCAGATTAAAAGTGGATGTTTACGTAGGGGATTTTGGAGGCTGGGTCAGAGGTTTAGGTTTTCCACCGGGGAGCAGGAAGTGTTTGTAATTGGATTAACAAACCAGTTAACTCTCAGTCACACTCTCCAAATATCAATGTTACTGTATATGCAATGGATATTGTGTACAAATATCATGTAACAGCAATACTTTAACAATAAATTCACCAAATTAGACAAGCATCAGACAATCCAAACAGATTGTGTTATTAAACCAAGAAATATCTAAAATGTCCGATCTTCATCTGGACTTTTCTTACGATTATTTGCCGCCTGTGTGTTTATTCTATTGCATTTAAGACAACAATAGAGAGGATCAACTGAATTCTGATTGCAGTGTATTGGATGAAAATGATGGTCGTTGCCGCTCTCATTACTGTAAGTGCAATAAAACTCTCAAGGTGAAGAAGCCAGAGTTCATCATGACACTCGTTCAATAAGCGCAAAAATGTGGAAAAGTGATATGCTGCTTCCTACAACAAACAACCACAACAGGTTCACACGATGATACGAAACGTGAGAAAACTGTGACTCTGGAGGAACTTAGGTATTATACCTAACTCGAAGTAATATCTGCTCTTGTGTCAGAATGACTAAATGCTGTTAATTTGATAGACTGATAAAGCCGTTAATGTTACGTATCTTGTGACTGAAAAGGGACTCAGACCTGTCAAACACCTCTGGGATGAACACGATCCAGGCCATGTTTCATTTTATACATGCAGGTGCCTGCATACTTTTTACTTGTTGTTTACTAAATGCCAACATCTACGAACGAACAAGCTTCGTCATGTGTTTTTATGCCTGTAATAAGCAGAACAATCCTGTGTGAGTGTGCACAAACACAAACACACCTGCAGTGTTTGTGTTTGCTTTCTTGGTCTCAGGTTCTCCTTTGAGGTAAAGCTAACAGCAATGAGTTCACAAAAGGTTGCCAGGGGTTACCAGAGGTTGTTTTTCTTCTTCTGGGGTTAATTGGTGCCAAAGAGTTGAGGTTAAACTGACACTACGTGACCTCCGGCCCCTCTCCTCTATCTTCACCTTACACAGCACAACACACAGGCCACCTGGGAGACCACCGTCCAGTCAGGTGGTGGTTAGGCATAACAGAGGAGAAAAAAAAATGACTCGGTCACGGTGGAGCTGAAGCGTGGTGAGGGGAAGCGGAGGAGAGTGGATGTGGACCTCTGTGTCGAGCCTGTAAATAATCAATCAGAACTCTGAGCGCAGGCGTTAAATCACCAGAGGAAGACGGGGGAGCACGAAGGACTGCGACGGCGCCCATGAACTCTAAATCTCTGTCACATGGGCGGTGAATGGCGGTTGAATGATGGTTGATGTATGCGTGCGGCTGTGTGTGTGTGTGTTTCCTGAACAGACAGGTATGTCAACCATAAATCAAACCGCCTTCAGAAAGCGGGGTCTCGTGCTTTGAATCAAACCAACAACCACATGCAGCCAACATGTCAAGTTTCCACACCAACAAACACAAACGCATAAAGAAAACACGAGGAATGAACACCTGTGGTTAAACAGTAGAGCGCAAGTCCAACACACTCCGCAAAGCCGATTGTTTGTCTTATAAAAGGAGATGTGACCGGCTCCTGACCCAGCCGACGGCCCCAGTTTGCTGTGTTTATTTCTCAGATATCGCAGCGACGCCTTGATGTCCCCTCTGTGACTGTTGAGCCTGGATGTTCCCATCAGAAAAACAAATAACCAGTCATTTGCACTCAAATTCAGCTGTCAAGACTTTTCTACAACTGGGATGAGACATTTTTTTTGTTGTCTGGAAGTTAACTGGAAAAGAAATAGAAAATAAGGCAGGCATTAATTCATAGTTTGATTTAATATAATTCAAATAGTCCTGTAACAACCCTCTGAGGGACCAAGATTCAAACCACATTTCTCACTGAATGTGTAATAAGATGCCAAACCAAAGAGACTATAGCATTAAAGGGTTGTTAGAAACACTGACACAAATCAGCTGTACATCTAGCCTTGCAACGCAGGCTTTGCAGACCATAAGGGTAGTTGAGTGACTCAGTACTCGTTGATCCCTGAAAGAAGAGGGGAACTTTATGTCTACAAAACAGAGGTGTATGTCCACGGAAACTGGACATATTTGGCTTTAACTGACTTCTGGGGAGTTCATGCAAAGGTCTTTCTCATGCTGAGTATTGTCTGGGTCACTACATTCCGGCACAAAAGCCACAAAGCAAATCGAAAAGATGAGTGTACAGAGAAAGCCAGAGCCTTCATTGGGCTGTGTAAGAAATCTGGAAAAGCTCCACAGCACCCAAGCAAGCATTCAGACTTTTACAACATCTATATACGAGCAAGGGTTGAAAGTCTAGATACAGTAGGAGACCTGTTTGAGTGTAATCCGGCTACTTTCATCACTTATGGCTCAGTTTCGGCACAAGCAAGTGTCGTATGAGCAGATGTGGTCCAGATGACAGTTGTTGGTCTTGATGTGGATCACTGCAAGTTTTGTGTAGGGCAGGAGTGGGCCAAATATGAGGAGCGGGCCTAGACATAGATTACAGCAATTTCCCTGTGGGCCACATGTGGTGGTCATGCAGCTGAATTTCGCTACATGGAGCCAACAGTGTCAGTCAAAGCCAAATATGGGCCAAGCAAAATTGCAGACGTAGGCCATATTTGGGCCGAAGATTTCTTGCTAACTGGGATTTCATCTCAAACACAAGGGGAGAGCCTTGAGAAAAGTCAAGATATAGAGAATACAGATGGTTTCAGAGAGGAATGAAATAATTCTGCTCTCTGGGATCAGCAGCAACATGAATTGAATCGCATGTGACCGAAAAGACACAGAAAAGTTTTAATGCCTGGGGAGAAAGGTCTTCAAGAAACAAAAGATATATTATCGCATATCTTTTCTGTAATCATTCCAGGTGCTTAGAGATCCAGGAAACTATCTACTGTAGAGCCTTGTTGACAAGAAGGTGAAGATTACATTAAATGCTTATCTGCACCCTCTTTTAGTATCAATTGACTTCTTTGCCAAATGTTTAAGCCACTCCAGAGAACAGGCATGATTTTTACTGGACATCTTTCATTGCGTGCGTTCTTCCTGCCATTTCATCCACCCATCTTGAGCGTGTGTGTATCTCAGATTACCCTATGCTGACATTAACACGCGGCACAGAATGAATGAACTTCCAGACCAGTTTGCTTTCACTGGCGAACGTTATTGCTGGTAATGTTTAGAGCCTCAGGTTGTAATTAGTTTCAGTGCTGCGCGGCGTGGAGGGGGTGTTAGTGGACTGAAGCCCGTACAGGTGCCATTAATCCTGTAGTCTTGTGCGGCTGCTGCACGGCAGGAACTGCCGGCTGCCTCCCCCGCTGCACAGCTAAGGGGGCTTAATAAATGTATCCACTAAACACAAAATGGCTCAGCTGCACTGTGGAAAGGGGTAAAGAGGTGGGAATTAACAAGAGGCGACATTGAACAGAGAGCTTTTCCTTCAAGCTCAAAACGCCAACGTCAGCTAACACAGAGACTGATGTGTGGTATGGAGGAGACACAGCATTTCATTTTGATACATTTGGTTTTTATACAACCTCAGGGGAAAACGCTACTAGTGTGACTACTAGTGTTTTAAATTTGACAAATTTCTACAAAGTGATCCTTGAATATTCACAGGTTTCCAGGGGTTTTTCGGGGTTTTTTTCCTCCTTTTTTTTTTCTAAATGTCACAAATGTCAGAATCTATATCGTTTACAGATCACATTCCTGCTCCCTAAAGGACGGACCTGTTGGATTTCAATTGAAAATCAACATTGTCCTTATTGTTACATCCCAAAAGAAAAACATTGAGGATTGTGATGAACCAGGAAAACAGCTTTCATCAACATGATCTGCCAATAGGGTTTTTCTAAAGTTAGTTTCTATTAAGGATAAGGCAAAATATTCTTCAGCCCAAAGTATGGAATATTGGTTTAACTTAGAGAAACCGTCATAATGAAACTCAAAAACATATAGTTGATCAGGTCTCTTTTTGTGTCTTTTCTTATTACAGTTTCTGCTTTGAAATGAACAATTCAAGATTATATGAAGCATTGATACCTTTAGACTGAGAATAAACCTGCTTTTAATAAAACATACACATGTTTATCGTGGCTACTTAAAGTGTTTGTTTATTTCAAATGTCATTTTGCGTTCCTCAGAAATGAACGCTCCATGCTCACAGGCTGCAATATGTGAGTGAGCAGTAGGGGCAGTGTAGGGAGCAATTTGACCAGATGTAAGGCCGCAGGTTCGACAGTGGTGAAAATGAGGAAAAGTTTAGAAGACAAGTAGGCCTAATGCATGCTTAGTTCGGGGGCCTTCCATACCATCTATGATACTGTTGATTTTATCTTCTTCTATTGTCGCCGTGTTTATTATTTTCTTTACACCTCACAAATCTAGAAACTCTGTCAGGTTTGAGTTCTCTAATGCGTCCCATAGTGGAATCCTCCGCTAACAAGCGTAGTACACAAGCAAGGATTTGGACGATTATGCTTACAATGAAGCCAATTGGCTAGACAAACACGAGGTCATAAAGCAAGTTTATTCTCGGCCTTAGTCCCCCTCAGTCTGATTCATGTTCATATTCAGGTTTATTGTGTTATGGAGTACTACTGACAACAGCGTGAATAATCGGTACATAGATTCTGATCCGCTAAATGAAGCCTTTTTTTTCCTCGGTTCTGAATAAACTGGTTTTGGTTTTGCACCTCTTAATGTGTTCAAAACCTTATGAACTTAAATTCCAGTGTGTTGTGAAGTCGTGGAGAAAAAAAAACAAACAAAAATCTGGTGTTTGTAACTCGGCACCGTCGGTGATGCGCAAGAGTCCAGATTCCTGCGTGGTGAGAGTGAACGCCGTGATTCTCTGTGCATGCAAAGATTTTCAGTCCATCAAAGCGATGTTGCATGAAGATCTGCAGACAGCACGGATACGCGCTCAGAGCCACAGCAGTTCCCTCCGTCACTGTTTGTATTTACAGCTCTGTACACTGAAAAAAGAACTTCTTCACACCAAAAAAAGAGAAGAAATGAACAGAAATAAAAATGAGTTCAACTCCAGAGGTTAGAAAACAGCTGCGTTTCTGCAAACGTCTGGCTTTTATAACAAGCTGTTCTAGAAAAACAAACCGGGTTGATTTGATGCAACTCGGCTCAAAAAAGTAAGTCCAAAGCCTAGGCCTCCGGAGCTGACGGAGAAACCCGAAAAAATAAAATCCAACAAAAAAATCGAGGATAGATAGCATTACACAGTATACTTAAGTAGGATTTACAAGAAGTTGTTTTCCTTCTCCCCCCGAAGGTGTTTTTTTTTTTCTTTTTGTGTTCCATCACAGCAACAAAGCCTCAAGCAACGCACGAAAATTCAACTCAAATACGTGAAGAGCTAAAAATCATCACGACGATGAGGTGTAGTTTACATTCCTTCTGCAGCAGCACAAACCACAATTTTTCTTGGATTATTTCTTCTATTTTACATTTGATTGGTTTCTCGAGGGGGTGGTGGTGGTTGCAGTGAGCGAGGAGGGGGTCTAAAGCCTTGTTCGGTGGTGCAGTTATAAAAAGGAAGAAGGGTGAGTCGGTGCTGCAGCACAGCGAGTTATAGGCACAGGGGGCAGCTGTGAGGGGTGTGGCGGTGAACGGCGTCAGGGATGATCACTGGGAGATGGTTGGAGGTTGTTTAAGGTGGAGAGCTGCGCCCTCACAGGTAGATCTCCCTCTTGGCGGTCTGGCCGGTTGGGGTGTTAGCCGAGTGGTACTCCGCCGCCTGGCTCAGCGGGATCTCTTCCAGCCCACAGTCTTTACCGGACGAGTCCCCGCTCCCGGGGTAGGCACTGCTGTAGGGTGTCATGAACCTCATGTTGGCCACTTTGGAGCTGCTGCCACCAGCACCGCCACCCGTTCCACGCTCCTCCGTCATCACGGGTTTGGGGCTGCCGTTCGCCATCAGCTGCTCCTGTCCGTCCATCTCCTGGTAAGGCACGAAGGTGGAGAGCTGGGGGGCGTTCTTGGACACCTTGCGATTGGGGGACGGTTGGCCGGGCATCCAGCAGGAGTCAGAGTGGCCGAACTCTGTGCACTCGTGGGTGCAGTTACCGGTCATCGCCACATCGGGAAGAGGCCTGAGGTCTGCGGAGAAGAGGAAAAAACAGAGACAGAGAAAGGATGAGTGACCTGGAGACAACTGTAGAGAAGCTGTGAGATGGAGATGAATACCATCCTGAAAGATGCTAGCAGACTCGTTTTCCTCTGAGCAGTTCCTCTGTAAACTTGTTCTGTTTGCATCCACCGTGCGGTTGACTTATTAATATATTTAAGCTGTGCTTTGGAGGCTTTGATTACATTTGCAAATCTTATAAATTTGATTTGATTGGACAGACTTCCGCTCTAAATTGTTACATGATGTTTTAATAATTATGAAGCTCACTGTTTAATCAAATGGGCGGAGAGAGGACTGATTCATTATACGAGAAATGCCCGGCTGTAAATAATTTCTGATTTCAGAGTTGTTGTTTTTTTAAAGTCAAACTTGAAGTGAACGAGTTGTACTACGTTTGCTTCACGTTAAGATTCTTGTCAGTTTTTACAAGAATTCTTTATTCTATTACACTGAGTTTTTACTTGTTTTGTGCATGAATGCCTGCTTGTGCAGTGATTTTTATCTACAGCAGCAGAACATTTCCTTTGATATTCAACCGATGGGAGTCAAAGTTGACTGTAAATGGCATTTGACAGAAGACAGATAAAGGTTTCCCGTCAGTAACATTGGCATTTCTGTGTGCAAAGATCTAATAATGTTGCTTTTGTTCTCCCAAGAAAAAAAAAAAAAACTAAGTGCAGAGTCACAGTTCAGTTGGTGAGAGTGGAGGAGGCTGATTAAAACTGTCATTATCCTTTTATCTGAACACAGAGCTCTGCACATTTGAAGGAAATCAATTAAAGCTTGGTGTGTTTTTAAAGTCACTAATAGTTCACAGAGTGGTGGGATCGTCGCTTAATTTATCTCTGAAACATGGAAACCAAATCAAACGGTGGATGCTGAGCATGAAACAGGATCAGTTGCGTAAAAGAAGGAAAAACAAACACTCTCGGGTTAGTTAGAACGCTAATAATGTTTCACAAGTAGCTAATTAAGGCAAAAACTAACACTAACGATGCTAACCAATTTTTTTTCTTTACCTGCAGGAAATGGCATAATTAGAGANNNCAGGTTCGAGTCTATTTACTATCATATTCTAATTATATGTTGTGGGTTTTTTTGTTTTTTCAATTTCCCGTTCAGGATTTACGGGATTTTAATCCAGTGTCAGAAACAGACAAGCATGGAACTGACAGAAGGCACGGCCCCGTTTGCATTCAAATTAATAAAAGAAAAAAAAATCACAGCTCAGAAAAAGGAAAAAGGTCAGAGATGGAAGCAGAAATATCAATGCGTATGCATAGAGTAACCTTTCCTCTGTGCGTGACATTAGATCATTCTTTGATACTGAGGCTGGAGGCTGCGGAGGAGGCGGGGTTGGGGGTGAGGGCTTCCTCCAGGGGAATGGCGCTTATTTCTCAAAATGCCCTCTGCTTCATGCATAATTGAAATTCATTGCCTCCTTTTTTTTTGCAAAAGGAGCTACAGTCGGCTTTTCTGTCTGTTTGCAGGTTGATGTGTATGTTCTAATCCCGGGGACTGCTGAATAGCGGCTGCTTCCCTCCCCCCGTATCCCTATATTCTCACGGCCGCTGCTGTGGATTTTAGTTTTTAAGTTCTCCCCATGCAAAATAAAGGTGCTTGCAAAAATGTTAAGTCATGTGCGAGCGGCTGCTGCTGCTTAATAATAGCTCTGGCTGAACGTGGAGTCAGCAGGAGGCTCACGGAGCTCGTACTCCTTCAGAGCTGCAGACTCGACTCGTTCAGTTAACCACATTTCTGACATGAGGTTTTTGGAGGACAAGTCTGGTTTTCTACTATTTTTCCACCCGTGGGTTTCTGTTGTCAGCAGCAAATCTGACCCGATTCAAATTGTGTGCAGCTTGTCGATATTTACAACCACAGGTCAAATGAATATCGACCTGTCTGACCAAAACATTCTGCTCCACTTCATATGGTCCCAGTTTTTTAACTCTGTTGCACTCAGTTACAACTTATTCATTTTTTGGTTTTTGGCCGAAGTGTGTTTCTGCACAGCTGTGCTCCGAAAAATTCAAATAATAAAATATACATCTCTATGAGAGATGTATATTATGTACTGGTAATATTTACTATACAACTGATGTCTACTTCAAACTTACAGCAGGTAGTAAAGGTAACATTCATTCTTAAAGTGTCAATCTGACTGAAAAGACATTTGTATGTGCTCATTTTCTGAACAAGCTACATAGCATGTTGTCATGATAACCATCTGACTCTGAATTTACTCTATATCTTTAAAACCAACCTATCTGATTTCAGCGACAGATGTTCTTTCTGGAGGACTCAACACCCCGTCTGTTATCGGCTATGAGCTTGTCGACAGAATTGAGTCTCTATCAGGGGAGCCATCTTTAAACAAATAGGAAGCTCACCCTCATCATATCAAACAGTGATGTCACAGATATACAAAAAGCTGGAACCTTGGAGAATATTTGTAGGATTCATCAGAGGGAGGACGAAGACCAGAAAACACTTTGGGAAAGGAGGATGTGGGGAGCAGAGAAGAAGAAATGTTGGAGCTTTCTTTGAACAAATGTCTTCAGTGGGTTATTTTAGGATGTTGCTGCATGTTTCCGTTTTATTTTGGTTTTATTCAGGCTAAAAACATCTTGGATAGATTTGAGGACCAGAATATTTGTAGGGATTTTGTTTCTGGCTCTGCTGTAGGTTTTCCATCTTTTCCCTCTTCACTGCAGGATGGAGGATTGAACGAAAGAGAAGATTCAATGCAAAGCATTTGTTTTCTTCGTGTTCCTTAAATCCTTAACTGTTATTATGGGTTGCTTTATATTTTACTTTTGCATTTGAGGTGACTTGTATGAATAACACTATTCTAATACAGCTGAATTGAATAGACATGAATATAGTTTGGGGAGCGTACTGATGCCCAGAAAAAACTGAAATATTGTAGCTTTAAAGACAAAATCCATCCAATGTGGTTAGACATAAGAAAGAAAAAAATAGGGCTGGGCACGTTAACGCGTCATTATTGCGTAACACAGTGATCAATTAACCGTGTTAATTATTTTATCGCACGTTAACGCTGTCATTTTTTTTTTTCCAAAGACCGTTGCTCACTGGCTTTGGAAGCAGAGAAACTTCATGCAGAGGCTGCTAACAGTCCTGTTCTCCGAGGAATGACCACCTCTGACTCCTACAGAGCAGCTGTGGAGAGTTTGCAGTGACAGTGGTCAGCGCTACTCCAGCTAACTGCAGTTAGCATCTGCTGCGTCTGACGTAAACAAACAGGAGAGAACGGGTTTATCAGAATGAAGGGATGTCTTCTGTCTGACACTGACGACAGAAAAAATGAAAGAAGAGAAGAAAAAGAGATGAACACTGTTGTGAGTTGTGCAAATATTCCAGAAGCTAGTGAGTGTCACCAGGATGAACATAAAAACGGAAAACTTTTAAAAAACAAAACTCTTTAGTTATCAGATGAAAGCTGTGTCCAGGTAAATTAAACAGTGGAGCTAAGAATGCAAAGTCAGAGAATTAATAGACCAGAAATCTGGAGAATGTTCCACTAAAGGTGGATAGATGGAAGTTGTTGAACATTTTGTGAAGATACATCTCACCTGCCATCTAGACAATCTGATATTCTAATCTTGCTTTCTGTCTGTTCACCTGATGCTGAAATTCATCAGTTATTGTTCCTCTGTGATTAGAAGGAAACAGCTTCACAGTTTTAAATTCATCCTGCTGACTTGTTATCTTTTATTTAGGAAATCCTAACATTGTTTTTGTCATAAATGTTTTATTTTAATAATATAATATTCAAGATGAGATTTAAAGGAAATATCTTAACTCTTGTGTAAAGACAAAACTGCTGCTAAAAGCAGTTTATTTGTTTAATGTTTGGAAACCAAAAGTTACAGCATTTTCATTGTTTAGCAATACTTTTGAAGAAAATCACATTTTGCACGTAAAAATGCAGACATGTTATGCGATTAACCGCGATTAAAAATTTGAATCGTTACTCAGCACTAAAAAAAAAAAACATTTATAGTTTAAGCAGCTAAAACTATACCTTCTCCGTGCCATTATCTCCTATGTTTCTTTACATGACTGAAATGGTTTCAGAGTAAATGAAGTCTAAAAACTCAAACACTTGTCTAACAGATTATAACCAATGGGGTCAGTCAGAGCTTGAGCTTGTCTTTGGGCCCTCAGGACATCAGTCTGTATATCTAATCACAGTGTAGCACCCGGCTGATGGGGGTCATGTTCATACTAATTAAGCACAAGAACTAATTGGCCTTGGTTTGAGTTGGGGCTAATTGGAAAGCATGATTGTGGGGAGAGTTTTGGCGGTTACGGAGGGCCAGAGCCAAGATGAGCGATCAATAACAGTTCTGGATAAAAAGGCCTTCCTGCAGTTGGCACGGCAACACCCACAGCCAAGATCTCAGGAAGGCTGACTGGACTGTTTTTTTCCTGCCGCTGAGCCTCATTAGTAAAAGAGGTGAAGCACTTATTACATTATCTTAGAACTTTGTCACCTCGTGAATTAGATGCAAACTTTGATCTGACTACTTTAACTTCAGACTGGGATGTTGTTCTGCATTTCCAGGAGCAGCTGTGGCTTGTTGCACTTGCAGCCTTCAGGGAAACACAGTGATGGACATGAAAGTGTGTTCACGTTGGGTCTCGCCTGTTAACACGGCAAAAGAAAGACTTCACTGTGGTACAAAAGAAAAAAAAAAACAACATAGCCTATTTTAATAAGCGAGTCGTCTTCGGGGACTTGGAGGATGAATCTTTACTTCAAAATGAATTATCTCTAAATGACCGACTAAATGTTCGTGGAATCTACCGAACACGTTGACGCTCTCCAGAGGATGAACCCCTCTCATGTTTGTGGCCTCATTTCACTGGCTCCCATTAAAAGAAAATTTTAATAAAACCTTTCATCTTTTAATTGATCTACATCTTCTGAAGCTCCAAATATAGTTCAATCTTCATAAACTGGAGACTCAGGGGTTGTGATCAACTCTACAAGACTACAAGGTGCAACTGCTGATCCCGATCTACAACCTGGACTATATTCAAAACAGGTTTAGTGTATTGTTTACTGTTAAGTTTAAACTTCAAGGGCAAAGTACAAATCAATATATTTGTTCTCCCTCTTATTGTTTTTGGCCATGCCGTAAACTGTATACATTATAGTTCATCGTCCTTATTGAAACTGAAAAAATGCATCACAACCAGAGATGGCCTGCTCCTCAACCAGCAATGAAGATCAAACAGCTGTGGGAGGAGGATCTCATAATCACCATCAAGGATGACATCTGGAAGCAATCATTAAATAATTCCATCAATGCTAGACTTCAGATTGTAGAATTTAAGGTTAAACGGGCTATGTGCACTTTTCTAAAATTTCTACTCACGTCTGACACCTTTGGCTGAAAAACGGAATTGCACCTCCTTTCTGCTCGTCCTCGCAGCACGCGCTCGTAG
>JAPMNP010670795.1:0-13847 GCA_029874935.1 Atherina boyeri | reverse complement strand
GAAGCAGCAGGTGCTGCCTTGGTCACGCAGGGGCAGTCACCCAGGCAGAAGGAAAAAAATCTCTGAATTTATGAAAACATGGGCGAATTGAAGCTTCTGACTCATGTTCCCTCCATTTTAAAGCCTTTAAATCCACTTGTGAGATGTGCTTTAGTCTGACAGATGTTTTACATAATGGGTGCCTCTAATTCGTTCTTAGACATAGTTCGGCCCGCATTACTGCAACGCTTGACCTGAATTGCTGTAAAATAGGTTTTCTCACACATTACATCAGTGTGTGTGAAGTGGTCATGGTAACACCTGCTGCTTATATCTTCCACTTCCTCATATGTCATCACATGTGAGATAGAAGAAAACGCCTGTGGCTGAGCCATCGCCCTGGAATCCAAGAGTCGGACATGCTACATTACATAAGTCCAATAGGAATACACACAGCCAATTTGTTTTTATCATGGAAGTCAGTGACAACACACTTGTTGTGCAAAACACTCAGCTGAGATCCCACTGAGGAAAATTAATTTAAAGGCCCTTAAGGCCAGAAAAAGTCAGAAAGACAGATAACACTGATCACACCAAATGGCTGCCCCGGCAGGATCTGAGTGAGGAAAAAAGAAAAGGCGCTAATTGAATTAGGTGCTTTTCTTTTTTTTTTAAGAAAGATCCTCCTCATGCCTTTGAGGACAGATCTCAAACACTGCAGCTCTCTGCTTCCATACAGTGGAGACTGATGTTATTCATGCCATCCTGTATTCTATCAGATGCATGTCACTGAAAAGAAATATACCCACTATAACAAACATCATTGTTTTTTTTTTAAATGAGAAAATCTATGTGGGAGTAATTCATTGTAATCATGACAAACAGCCCATACAGTATAGGAATACAGAAACACAGTCAAGTAAAGATATTTATAACCACTGTGAGGCTTTTTGAAAATGGAAGCAAGAGCTGCCTCGGCAGCACAAAGCTTCCTAAGAGCTATTAAAGAGTCATGGAATACAGTACATGGCAGTCAGCAAAACATTTTACTGCCTAAGGTGCACATTTGTTGTTTTTCCCTGTTGTGAGGAGCTTTGCTGGGAGGAGAATTGTGGCTTGCGTCTTTGGGGAAGTGATGGTAAATGGTAAATGGCTTGCACTAATAAAGCCCTTTCCAGCTGTACACCTACAGCCCCAAAGCACTTTACACTACAGACATTTACCCATTCACACCTCGGTTGTCGGTTGTGATCGTAATAAACATCTTTATATATAAAATATAAAATATTCCGGTCTTTATAGTTATTATAATTATGTCTCTTGCACAAGGTGAGACTGTTACCTTCCCCTTTTCCCTCTTTTTCAAGTGCTGTTATGTGATCATTGTTGGGCTGTTAAAAGTAATGCTGTTCAGTATATGAGCTGTCTCAGAGCTATAAGACCCTCTTCATTGTGTTGCTGTGACCCCTTTTGTTCACAGACTGCAAGCTTTTGAGAAGCAGTGTCAGCTAGACAAAGAATTTGAGGTTGAAAATGGAAACGTCTTATACTTTCATCTCTTCTTTGTCGAGCAGTAAAGAAGTATTTGGTTTTCTGCAACAGAGCAGAACCTGCCGTCAAATAACTTCAGTGTAATTGTATTATGTATTCAGAACTGCTCCTTTAAGGAATGGAAATGAAACAGCCCATCTGGTTAGCTGGTTAAGTTGGACGGTCTTCTTGCACACCCCACATGCCCCCTAAATATGCTAGCAGGGTCAATATGGATGGCAGCATGTGCATGGCATTACATTTTCTTTTGAGCTTTACCAATAAAAAATAGCTTCATTTGTAAATTTGTTGAATTTGTTAAATTGATTTTATTTTTGCTATATTTTATTTTCAAACAAAAAATGAGTAGTAGGCTACCTAAATCTATAAAATATTATGTAACAAAGGGAAAGTGAAAACAATAACATATATGCTGTTTAATTAGCTTGTAATGATGATAATGAAGTCATCAGAGTATTATAACATAAAAAAGTAGTTGTTTTTTTTTATTTAGAAACCTCAGGTCCACCCAACCATTAAACATGGATTGCTATCAAAAATATAAAAACCTTTCAAAAGGTAATATTCATACAGTACATCAACCACAATAATCAAAACAACAGTGTAGTATCATGTAAATTCATGTGACATACTAGGTATCAGTCATTAAATCAGCAAGTATAATCAATTGGTGTCATGTTTTTCACATACTGAATTAAATATTAATGTCTCTTTCATCAGAAACTATTTCCTTGAAATGTTTTATGATTGTTGTCTTTATTAACAGCAGGTTTAAATCTTTGACTTGACCATCGCACAACCCTCTAATTTTTACCTTTGAAACATAACTTGGTGGAATAGGTACTGTGCTTCCAGTAAAGTCATCCTGTTAAAAAGTCTGCCTAAAGATCAAAGTTTTGCGACAGATAGCCACACGTCATCTTTCAGCAGTCCTGTATATGCGGCAGAATTCAGCACATTCAACAATAGCAAGCTGTCCAGTCCTTGAGGCAGTGACGCAGCTGTAAGCCGTATCATTTCCATTTCCATGCCTCATTTGATTTGTTTATTGTTCCAAAATGTCTGGTCTTAGTCCACATGTTTATCGGCAAACTTTAGTTTATAGCTTCAAAGCAACAACAACAAAAGCTTTCTCTTGGCACATCTCTCATATTGATCAAATTGGAAAAATCTGTAAGTAATTGTTGACACATGCACTTCCAACCCAGAGCAGCAGATTTCCTGGCAAACCCTCTTTTGATATTATGGATTTCTTAGAGACTTGAGCACTAGCATCTTGACATCAAACACTTCAGTGCACAACAGCAACAAGAGCACCAAATCCTGGATGACTGAAGTGTAAATAAGCAATAGCACATCTGCTGCTCCCCGAGGAGCTTCTAATTACTTCTACCAAAGCAGGAAACTCTGATTCAAAGTTTTATTGACACTGTGAGAAACTTATTTGTTTCAAAGTTTGTGCATCTTTGAAAAATGATCAGTTATTATAAACATCATTGTCTTCAATGAATAAGAGGGAAATGCATTTACATGTGCATTTATAGAGTTTTGCACTATATATTACATAATATAACAAAGACAACCTGAGCCCTTCAAAAATATATTCATAAGATCCTTTTTTGTCATGCACATTGATTTGGTCTTCCTTGTAGAGTATTTTTATACTTTGTGTGTCATACTGAATATTCTTCCCTTTGACCAAAAACAAGAGAAAAGACTCTTTTTGAAAATCTCCAATTCTGTTTTTTATTAGATATGGTGATCAAAAAGTTGGCTGCTTTCATCCCTAAGTAATCAATAAACAGCTAAGACTTGGATTGGTTGTTGTTGCTGTTGTGTATAGGCTGACTGCTTCCTGTATTGACGAAGCTGAGTGAGTAAATGGATGAAGAACAGGGAGAAAATAAGTAATACTGCTCCTCCTGCAAAAGAGAATCCATCTGTCTGGGCTCGACTCTCATATAGTCCAAAAAACTGTGAATTTTTTCTCATCCTCTCATCATTAAAGACATATTTGCTTCAGTTTGGAAAGTTTCATAATACATCGATGTTTGCGTGACAAACTGCTCAACAATACCAGCATCTTTGCAGAAATCATTTTTCTGACACTTTAGGTCCAGCAGAGAGGGAGCTGATGCTCCAGCCCCCTTGAGAACGAATGAGCCTTAAGACACCACAACCATCTGGTATTAAGACTGACCATCAGATGGAAAATAAAATATAGAAAGGAAAGAAAGAGAAAGCCAGATGTCATAAAGTCACTCTCTACATGCGTGGTTCCCTTGATGAACTGAATGTGCTGCAGTCAGCTGCTTCCGGAGTGATTGTGAAATTGGCTCTGATAATGAGTCGAGGCTGGCTTGAGGCAAGGTCTAACCTCTTGGGGCATTAGAAATTATAATCATTTGCAAAATAGTGCTAATTCTGGTCTTTTCACAGTGACATGCGTGTGCAGAGTACTTACAGCATTAATGCAGTTATGAAGAGCTTTTGATTCTCTACAGTTCAGCAGAACTGAACTTCACTTTGGAACCAGAAAGTTCACATTTTATTAAGAAATACATTAAATAAAGCAGAGAATTGATTTTACTATTCATGATTTACTGGCAACAGTTTTGGGTTCATGTGATGAAACCAAATGCTGTTTTGTCCTCTAATATATATGACCCATGTAAGTGAAGAAAATACTCAAAATTAACGGTCTTAAAATGTTTTCCACACAAATGTCAGATCAATCTCAGTCCTTTATGTAACAACATCTCTATTGCTCTGAATTGACTGATCTCCATTTGCCAGAGGTTGAAAAGAAAAAAATTGTTCTGTTCTGTAGCGGGTGAAAGCCTGCACATGTTGTTATGCCCACGCAGGACCCAGCCTGAGAGAAAGCAGGGCAGCTGATTCAGTGTGAGCTAATTCATTCAGTCACTGTATGAACGCTGACAGAGGTTGGTCCCCACAGGCCAGTGTAACATCTGCATGTGTCCCCTCTGTTCTGTGTGCACGGCTTTCATCTTGCTCTCAAGGGACTCTGGCATTTTCTAAGAGTGCCGGATATGTCTTGTTTATTTTTCTCTTAGAGTTGACACTTATCACCATAATTATGCAGGATTCAGTTGTCAGTACCAATGATTAACTAGAAGCTATATTTTGTAGTGGTACTGAACTCATTTTAAACTCAGAAAGTATTTCAAAGTGTTTTTTTTTTCCTGACAGAAAAAAAAAATGCAGTATTGATACCCTTTATTTAGATGTTAAAAGCAAAAACAGGAAATCAAATTACAGCAGATTAAGCATATGATGCCCTTGGCTTCAAACACTTTTTGATGGAGGCCGTATGCAATTAATTTATTTCTATGTCCCGATGTGAAAATAGAAAGTGTGAGTAATCCTCAGAGATATTCAAACCAAGTGCAAGGGGAGGGCAGTAATCTTATAATCCTCTGCAATGTCGTAATGGTCTCTCCAAGCTTATCTACCCCAAACTAACTTTCCCAGAGGGACTCAATCACAGATACAAATGGACCATAAATAGTGATGGGACCAATGCTCCCTGTGCAATCTAACAATCTCATCTGCAGCACAATTCTTAAAAATATCTGAAATCACAGTCAAATAGTCATGTGCTGTCTTTTCAAAAAAGCTAGATACTGTAACCATACATATTCAGACCAAACAGATAAAAACACAAAAAGTTCATTCAAAAAGGTGAAATATCCACTCATGAAATTTACAAAGCTCTAGAAAAATAAATAATCTAAAGTCCAAGGTAAAACAATAAACCTGAAACAATAAAATAAAAAAAAATCAGATTTCACACCCAAAATAAACACAGGATACAGTACTAGTTGTAGTAAACTTTAAAACACGTGCTGGAACATCCTATTGACTGATCAAAGCACGAGGTGATTAAATCGGCTGCAAGAACTCTGAGGTGAAGACGGCCTCAGCGTACTCCTCCACCACATCCTGAAACTCTGCGGCCACGTCAGCCAGGGCCTCCGATAGTAACTCCTCTGCCAAACTGTGAGACAAAAAGAAGCAAAGAGATTAGACAAATACAGAAACTTGCGAAAACAGCTCCCGAGAACCATCCTCTCCAAAAGGTTAAAGAATACAGGAGCTGCAATCTGGCAAAGTAGTAACGACTCATGACTTGCATCACTACGAATAACCACATGTAACACTAAAATACACATGTTAATCACTTAATATCATTTACATTTCTGGCTCAAATCTCTAAAAATAGAAATGTAGAAATGTGTAGAGTAAAAAGAAAGAAGCAAATGGGTTTGGACACAATGCAAATCACATGAAACGTGTCATTTGAGCTCACTTCCAAAGGATTTGAATAAAATACAAATCACAGCCCCCTTGGTTAATTGTCTACAATACAAATGGTGCAATTAGGGCTGAGTTTAACTAACAAATATATTCAAAGAGTTTCAGAGCTGGACAAATGCAACTCAGAGAAATCTTCTGTCTTGCCTTGAAATGCAAAGGGAATGACTGTAAAGACTGGTGAGCTTGGTGCAGCAACATACTAAAATTAAGTGTTTGAACAGTATCTGGGTCAACACGCGCACACACACACACACACACACACACACACTGAAGCAGTGATGGGTAAAAATGCTCCAAGGAAGAATCCAAAACATCAAGGGCTATATTCCTAAAAAATCCTAGAGCAAAGAGCTGCTCCTACTGACACAATTTTGAAAAAATTCTTAAATTCGAGGGCATTTTCCCTGAAAATGAAAGAGAGGATCCAAACAAAGATATAGGTTATTCACAAAGCATCTTTAAAAAATTTCAAAAGTGTAACACTGTTAGGAAATAGGAGGGGGGCTAATAAGATGATTTTGGGTTTCTTAAGCAGAACAGAAAATGGTTGAAAGTCAAAGTAGGGGCAGAGATGTGCTCCAAACATTGGATGACAGTAAGTTATTAAAATGCTACGGTTTGGTGGTGCTAGGATCATATTTGTGACTGATCTTATTAGGGTTGCACTTACATCTCCAACACAGCGTAAAAATGCCATCATGCCAGAAATGAAAGTAATCACTGTGTAAAAATATTTAGCAATTCGTTAAATGCAACTATGCAGCTGTGATGACTTGGGTCGGTCACAACCTGCTATAAATTATAAGTGATCACAGAAACAATAACAGCAAAATGATGAGGTTTGTTAGTATCAAATACATCAAGAACAAAATTAATAGCATGGTAGATCAAATGTTAATAAAATACAACTAAATAATAAATATATATGTGTATGCCTGTGTGCATGATAAGGTTCAAATATGGGAGTGACGGGCTACATGAGTAATTCTGAGAATATTTTAAGATATCTTATGAGTAAGACTTTATTCAATTTGTTGGTGAAGGAAAGCTATTATTGTTATATTTTGTTGTGTCATTTTAAAGGGACAGAACAAATCCTATTTACCCTCAACAACAGATAGAAAGAAAAACTTCATATACTAAGAGTCCAGCTTGCCTCTTGGAAAGACTATGTTCTTCCGATTTATTGTCACTAACTGTGCAGATGAGGGTTTGGGTTATTTATGCACCCAGAAAACAGAAACAAAAAAAACTAAGGAAATTAATGCAAATAAGAGATTTTTATCTGACTTAGTTTCAACAAGTCCTACAAGCAGAACTTAAAATAACTTCAAAGATGTGTGTTTTCTATGTTTCGGCACTGCTCCAGTCTCTGTTGCAATCAGTCTGTTAGCAGACAGATTGAATGAGATCCTCCAGGTGGTGTGGCTCCACAGCAGCACTCGGCTGCTCATTACCATCTCATCACTCAGAAAGGTATCAGCACAGTGTCAAAGTACAGCAGGGGGTGCAAGCCAACATGTGTGTGTTCTGTCTCCAAAAAGACTGAAATAATTGGGTGCTTCTCCTCACAGAATAATCTCCTTATTTTCTTTTTTTAAAAATCAGAAATAAATACAGATTCATCCCTTAAAAACTTGGTTCTTTGATGTGGGACTAATAATGAGCACGTTACATTAGCAGTAGGACTGGACAACAGTTTCTAGCTCTGCTTTGCAAAATACAACGCAAATATGCGACACAGAGGAAGAAACAAACATTTTAGAAGTTTCAAATTACTAAACCAAACTTGGGGATTCAATATATATTTAGTATTGACAAAGTCTACACCGCACAGACTTAAACATTCAAATGTGTGCAAATTTGTGAGTGTGAGAAGAGAAAATTGACAAGCACTAAAACCACACATCATAAATTCTAGACAACCCTCCAGAGCAAGGACTTCTTACTTTGCAGTAACATGTGGAAAGATGAAACAGGGAGCCAGAGGGACAAGTTTGTCTCAGTATGGCTGTTTCCTGTGTCAAAGTAACAGTATCTTTTTTCAGAAAACCTTAATTCCACGAAGAAACCAGTCCAGATTTTCAGTCAGATGGTTAGCAGAAAAACAGATTGTAGTAAAAGGATAAGAAGTCAGATTTCTCAAAAAAAAAAAANGGTTCTTCATGAATGTCAGGAGTAACACGATTGCAAATTAAATTACAACTCTATAATAATCATATGCATGTACAGTTCACCTTGGTTAAAGAAACACTATAAAAGGAGGAGGTTGGACAGGTGGAGGACGCTGCTGCTATGACAAATGATTCTTACATGAGACTGTGTAGATAAGAAAAACAGAAATGCTGAACCCATCAGCCAACACATCAGTGCACTGCCTGAGTAAATACTTCAGCTGATTGTTCCCTTGTTTTCATCAGTATCTTTTTTTTTTTTTTTACCTGTCTGCAACAGCCCAAGGGTTAAAGCTACCGATGGCCTCATGAGCCACAGCACGCAAGTAGGTGCTGTAGTCCTGCTGGTAGCTACGGATGTTTCTCAGCATGCTGCCTGGCACTGAGAGAACGGTCTTCCTGCTCCTCTCCACCGGGCCGGGGAATGCAGTGCTGTTTGTAGGGAGCTGCTCATCTTGGGATGCTTCTTCTGTTGGGCTGTTCTCCATCAGAAAACTGTAAAGGTGAAAACAACAAGATGATTCCTATGGGATAAAGCCAAGAGATTCCCTTAATCACTATCACCTGTTTCTGTGGAGAATATGCAAACTCCTTGAACAACAGTGGGTTGGAGAACTTTGATAGACCAATAATTCCTGCTGTGCAACATTTGAGGCTCAGGATGATTACTTTAGGAGAGGTGTCGAGTGCACGCCAACTCTCTTGCCTGCCCCTTGTTTTGAGTGAGCAGGGGCACAGCTGGGCATCCCCGTAGTCTGGCTTTATAATCCTCTGTGCTTGGACAAATCAGCCTGGCTCTTGCATCGGTGCTCGCTGTGCTATATTTAGTGTTGTAGCAGCTCCAGAGCAAAGTGCCTCTCTCTACTGGGCTCCATGGGCCTCAACTGAACTTGTTCCTGTTTTGACCAAAGGGGCTACAAAACATGGGGCAGCCATAAATATCAAAGAGCCTGCACAGTCAACCCTGCTTCCAGTCAGACGGCATCAGAGGACCAATGTGGCAAAAGCAACAATACAGTATCCTGCAGACTCAGTGGAAAGTCAGAGAACAGTTTTTGTGCCACAGTCAAAAATAAATAGGGACCATTTAGGCATTCTACGGACAAGAGACCGCCTACAACAGCAAGAATACATTTGCATAATAAAGGTAAAAGTGCAATATGGAATAGCAGCATGTTGTCTTTTTCTTCCGCAAAACTCATTAACTTTCTGATCTGCTTCGGGGATCCTCAAAGTTATGAAGCACGAGTGTTAACTTAGGGAGTTGGCACATGACTGAAGTGCAGCACAGGAGAAATACACACCTCAAATAACCTGCAATTCATCACTGAACAGCACACTGTGAGCTACTATAAAGCCTGCCACTGTTACAGCTTTACAATTTAAGAGTAATAAAGCCTGGCTGTTGGGTAAATACCTGAAACTGTGCATCCTCACATTTTGCACACTTACAGTTCGCTCTTATTAACGATTTAACATTGTAGCTCAATGTTAAACTCATTTCCTGCACTGATGCATGCTGCTGTCTCTTGTGGTGAGAGTCATTTTTGTGCTGTTGTTATATACATAAACTAGTCATGAGATGGCTGTTATATGTTTAGACAAGAGCTCCTATTCTAGTATACTGTTGCTACATTGAATACCTGCAAAGAGTTAAATTTGCTCACTTGCACTGCTTTGTCAGTGTAAAATTAATTTAGGATGATCAAAATGTGCAACAGTTCATGAATGCAGACTGCATTAAATGTCACGAAAGGATGCTAGTGATGCTCTCTAGTAACTTCCTACAGCTCCAAGTGTCCCAGGTTGGTCTTAGAATTAGCCAGCTCATTGTGCCCCAATAGACTCCAACTTAACCGGCTGTACAAACAACCTTAACTATCTCCTCTTAGTGTAGATAAGCATCTGGCTTCAACACTGTGTAGCAGTGCAAAATACATTTAAAAAATACTCTGTTGAACCTCTAAAAACCTAAAGATAGCCTCAACCCATTGCATTCAGCCAACTACCACTTGACCTGCAAAGGAGAATTGCAAACAAAAACACACTGGTACCATTATATCACCTTGTTTTTCCTCTCATTTCTCTACAAAAGCTACAGCCATGTAGGACCTGGCACACAAAGGACCTGGCAAAGCATGCTACCATATGTGATTTATCAAAAAGGGATGCAGGCTGGGCTGATGATGAGTTGGAGAAATCAAAATTGGCTCAGATACAGAAAAGGGTGACTCAAGTGAGACTTACTGAAAACCTGGCGACAAAAAGACAGAAGTGTGGTGAGAAACAGGTTATACAGCGTGACAGAAAAATGTAAAGACCCTGCTCTCATGTTGTATTGGGGTCATTGTGAATCAGGGTGAAGCTGGTCGGAGCTATCACAGCTGCAAATCTGCCATTTATTAAGTAATGGAATACTTGGCCTGAAAGGAAAGACAGATGAAAGGTTTACTATACTGCTGAGAGCGGCTTTCATCTTCTCTATTGATTTGTTTGACCTGCTGATGGAGCTGCAGCAGGTCAGTCAAAATTATCTAAAGTTTGAATCTTGGTTCTCACCATGGATACATATAGTAAATCTTATCTTCTGCTCTGCTGATGAGTTAAAAGATGAAATCTCAAAATCCATTGTCTCAGTATTCCCTTTGAAAGCATTCATACAGGCAAAATGACAAAGATGGCAAGATCAAGAATAATGGCTGTTATTTTGGAAATGGTAGTCATGGGGACAAAGACTGTTCATACTGGTGATGATCAATGGAAATGGAAAGAAAAACCAAACAAACAGTGTAATGTACTCAACAGGTGCTGCAATAGGCCTTGATGTTGTACATCAAACTAAAAAATAACACTTGTTGTTGCAGGTAACAAAAGAGTACGCTATTTTCATGCAAATAATAGGAAAATGCAACTGATGTCAAATTTTGTTTTTTCTCTATCATAAATAATTCTTCTGAAAATTGTATGCATCCATCAGTCTTCACCTTCCTCTGTTTTGTGTCACTGTAACAGCAGTTTTAACCAACAGCAGGCTTCCAATGTTTTCATTACTAAACAATACAGTCAGAAAGGTCTTCAGTGACCTTTCTGACTGTCACCAAAATATGCAGCTTTGTCACCGTCATGAGACATTCTTTTTCAATTCAAATGTGTATAGTGAGTGCAAAACTGCACACAAGACTTTTGCTTTCCTACATAGAACTGAGTCTAAGAAAAGGTTCTTTGGTGTTCAATTTCGTTAAGCTCTTCCATACATAAGAAAACACATTTCTTTCCCCTTAAAGCAGGGATCCCTACTCCGGTCCTCAAGGCTCAAAGTCTTGCAGACTTTTAAGCTGGATTTAAGCTGGATTTACACCGAATGCGTCTGCGGCACATTTGGGTTGCATTGCATCTCTGTCGCGTCCACGGCCGTCCGGCAGTTTACACCTGTTGCGTCACGATTGCGGTACGGTTGCAGATCATCCAAAGATGACAGTGTGATCCCATGGTGTCAAATCGCGCAAGACTGCAATAAACCGGAACAAAAGACAAAACTCAATAAAGTTTTATTCACCATTAACTTCTAGGATTTCGCCAATTTCGGCATACCGCAGCCGCAACGCAGGCGATGTAAACAACTACATTGATTTGAATGGGTTCTAAATGTCACCGTGTCGCACACGGACCGCAGACCTGCCGCAGAAAGCATCTCGTGTAAATAGCCCTTTAGTGTTCCACTGCTGCAGCACACCTGACTCATTAGCAGAGCACTGCAGAGCTTTTCAGAGATCCATTTAATTTGAATCAAGTGTGTTAAAGCAGGGAAACGTCTAATGCCTGCAAGATAGTAACCTTAAAGGACAAGCAAGAATAGTCCAAATTAAGCTGTTTTATCTAATCTAATCTGGAGCCCCTCTGGGCTGAAAAATATGGTTTATAAATGCCAAGCCCGACAACAGACACAATGAGATCTTCACACATTTTGTTCCTCCAAATCCTAAAATCAAACCTTGCCCTTCTGCTACACTGAACACTACAAGAGTCAACGCAGATAGAGAATTAACACACTCTTACATAGATACAAAAACAAACACTTTTCATCAAAGGAAATGGTGCAAGACAGCTTTAATCAGTTGCTGTGTAAGCAACAGGAAAGTTCCTCAAATGTGCTTCAGGCAGAGAAGTATAAATTATCTGAGCTGTTGGTGGATATCTGCACTAACCACAGCTGTGAATACCTGCAGATAAATGGGCAGCCTCAGCTACCAAATGACATTTCTCTTATTGCCTGGAAAATAATGTTTCTTAATGAGGTTGGAAGACTGAGTTCCCATTGCAGGAAAACACGATGAATGCACCTTAAATAGAGATTTGATAAATTTGCTTTTCAGGTCAGGAGCTAGGCAGTTAAGTTTAACATCAATGTTGTTAATTTCCTGACAACTGAAGGGAAGTCGTCAAGTTTAGTTGTTGCTTTTTGAAGGTTATATGAGAAAGATCAATATTCTAAACCATTTCTTTTTCCTTTTGAAGACCAACACTTTCTGATAACACCTACATAAAGGATTTGTGGTTACATCATAGACAAACAAAAACTGAATTAAATGTGCAGACTGCAGCAACAAAAACTGGTAAACACCCATAAATACAGTTCAGGATTCTGTAATCAAAACTGTTTGTGTTCTCTCTACTGTTACAGTAAGTGTTATTCAGTGTGGCATCAGGGTCATTTAAGCCTGCAACCCTGGGAACAGCCACAGTTCAGTTTACAAATCAACTTCTGGGCCCCAAAAAGACAGCTCTATGCAGCAATGTGCCAGATAAGCACAATTGCTTTGTCTCACACTAAATGATGCCCAAACCCAACCTCATTACTTCTTTGGGAACTTAACAGTGTGGGAAAAGAGCTGTTATAGATGAACACGATCTTGCTGGCACTTGTTTGTAAGGGGAAAGCAATTGAATAATCATCAATGATAACAATAAACTCCACGATAAAGCACACTAGAAAAAAAGTTTTTGAATTTATATTTCACCATCAACCAATTACATGCTGTGTACGTATGTCTGTTCATAAATTTGTGAAGGCTTAGTTTGAAGAATTTAAAAAGTTGGTACCCAAGGTTATTGCACTCAATTTATTATCTGACCCCAGAAATTAAATATGATGAGAAACTCTCCTCTGCCTAAGATATGGCTCTGAATATTGTCCAGAAAAGGATTTTAGCAGAACATTACACATGGTCACATTGACCCAAATATAACATTTTATCATGGCATCACTACATTATTTATGTTGACTATTTTCATTTCAATTC
The DNA here is from genome assembly GCA_029874935.1 of Atherina boyeri. Taxonomy (NCBI): domain Eukaryota; kingdom Metazoa; phylum Chordata; class Actinopteri; order Atheriniformes; family Atherinidae; genus Atherina; species Atherina boyeri. The sequence continues at coordinate 502 of JAPMNP010670795.1, read as the reverse complement.
AATTTTTCATTTCGATTGTCAATTTATGTCTGATAATATGTTTTGAGAAGAGTCCACAGTCATCATGACTTTGTTGTATGTTTTCATGGCCTAGAGCATACTTTGTGAGGTCACAGCGATCATGTCCTTTAGCCATTAAATTGTAATCAACTCGTCCCAGAGAAGCAAGCGTTTATGGCCAATTTGAGGAAACTCCCCCAAGGCCTTCAAGATAAAGTGCATTCTCAAGAGTGTAGCATATGCAGGCACATATGGATGGACAAGCTGAATATATAATACAGTACCTCCAGCAGCAGCTGTTGGTGTCACAGAGGCATCACAAACACAATCTGTTAAAGAGTCACTGTGCTTGTAATAACAGTTGGAGAATGACTGCAAAGTGGGCTGGTTTTTCATTCAAAGAGTAGAGGTGACTAGTTTGGACAGTAGGGGTGGGAAAAAAAATCGATTCACATAATAATCGAATCTCTATGTTTAACGATTTTTGAATCGATTTTAAAAA
>JAPMNP010670763.1:0-13069 GCA_029874935.1 Atherina boyeri | reverse complement strand
GATAAGAATATTTATATTCATATCTTTTGAAAAAATGTTGTTTTTAATTTAGAAATAATTCCAGTTTGTCTATGTGTTTCAGTGGCGAACAAATGGGTCCATGAGTACGGCCAAGAGTTTCAACATCGCTGCAGCCTGAATCCCAATGAATGAGAGGGGTGAAGCAATCGCTGAGCTCCACAGAGTACAAGCCTTTTCCATTGTGAGGCACACTTGTAGGCGGAGAGGAGGTGGCAGCCAGCATGTGAACACACAGGCAGGGGAGGTGAGACCCACGATGGGGTAGCCTGCATCTTGGACTGGAGCCCGGGGCCCCATGGAGGCTGGACTGCATGGTGGACACTGCTGCAGTGGAAATGGAGGTGGAGGCTGTCAGCCCCTGGAGGCTGAATGCTGACAGTGGAGAGTTTGTGCAGCTGCAGAGAAGCCTCGACCTTCCCACACTGTTGGCCGCAGTAAACTCTGTAAGGTTGTTTACCTGCTGCCTCCTTAAAGCCTGATATCTGATCCAGGTCTTTTGAAGGACAGAGCACATCGGGGTGTATCATTACAAATCAACAGCTGAGTCTCAAAATTTGATTTTAAAATGCCAGGTTGCTAAAGATAGTCACTATCCCATTATGAATCACATGCCATCTCAACTGAAATACCTTTTAGAAAGAGCTGTCTTTTAAAGCGTGATAATGCAGCGGGGAATTGCTGGCACAAGCTGATACAGAACATGTGTTTTGCAGGTTAGTTGACACGATCTTGATTGTTGAGGTTTAAATCTGAGTCTCATGTTTCGCCATGAGGCTGATTTTCTACAGACACCGTGGCATCGTCAGACCTCAGGCTTACAGTTCAGGCTGAGCCAAGAGAACCACTGACTGTCTGCTGACTGTACGATGTGGTCATCTTTGTCTGTGGTAGACTCGCTTTGTTTGATACTGTATACGTGACGGATGGAAGAAATGGAGCAAATGAACCAGTGAGTCAGCCTCAGATTGAGCTTTAAACACTATTCCTCATTAATCGTCTGCTTGTCTATGCCCTGCATGATTTCAAACCTGTTTGAACTCACACGACCAGCTCTGTCTGCATACCTCTTAGATGTCTCAGATATCTGTGTTAGAGAAGCTCCTAATCCATCTTAAAACAGAGTGTGGTGGGTCACGCAGAGTGTTAAAATTCCCTATATGAGCAAGAGACAACACCAGGCCTTTCTATACGGCACCTTTGGGGGATATCCAGCTGCTTGAATGGCAGCTATGGATTAATATTATTATCTTCACTTACCCACAGAGCTCCAGGTCAGAGAGTCTCCCCAAGCACTCTGACAATATATAAACGGGGCATGTTCTGGATCTCTATTGCACATTCCTGCAAGAATACTTAACAGCAGTACTTTTTAATTTTCCCACAGCCAACAAAAAGAGAAGCCATACTGTGTTGAAGCACTGTTTTATTGCAGCTGTTAATGATACAGATATACAGTTAGATATACTATCTATTTAATCTATTAGTATTTAATGATACAGATATACAGTTAGATATACTATCTATTTAATCTATTAGTAAAATAATGTCTCATTACTGTAGAAAAAAGATTTTCAACACATTTTTACCACTATTTGTTCTGATGTGCAATGCAAGTCAGTTTCCCATTGGATCTGAAGCTGCTGAAGCTTTTCTTTTCTTTTTTTATAAAATCCGATCTGGAAATAAACCATAAAGTCTAAGACACCGGTTTTAGGGCCATCTTTAAAGCTTGGACCTTTCTAAAATCTGAGTGGCTTTATTCTTTACTATTGCTGTACACTCTATGGAGCCCTCATGGTTACCAAAGCAAACATGGCTGCAACGAGACTTGTTGCTACGCTCAAGAGTTGGTCACACCACCCAAAGCACACATGAGCAGATCATAGGTCATCCTCAGGCCATTGTCAAAGACATACAGTATTTCTATACCTTGGGAAACAGGCTTGTTCATTATGTTGCTGTATTCCTAAATTATGAATAACTTTGAGATCCTGCAGATTCATTCTACCTGTTAGCGAGTTGCTGTATTGAAATTATGTTTGTATCTAAAGCTGACTGACAAACCAGCCAGCAGTAGAAAGTAAATAAAACAGAGAGGGGAACATCCCTTTAGGTTTAAGAAGGAAAATATTTCTTCTCCTATTGCTTTGGACAGATCAGTGCTTCCCTCTGCTGGTAACAGACAGCAAGATGGTGTCAATGTGATGCTGAAACTCTTTTGTTTATTTTTTGTTTTTTCATTTATACAATACTTAAATGTGAGTGCTGCTTAATTATAGTTGACTTTTTTGTGGACTTTTTTTGTATGTGGCATTACAAAACATGTCAATTAGCAGATTTTTCTTTGATTATTCATTCTATTTTCTGCATTAGATATTTTACTTATGTGACAGACAGAGCATATTTTGGTCATAGTCTGTGCAAGGATGACTTTGCATCATGAAGTAAGTGGATGATGTGTTATATTTATTCATCTAACAAAAGTGGAAGATTAATTGCCCCTACACTTTCTCTCTTATTTTGACTGGTATCCATATCATACCTCTCTGATGTTGTTTCTGTATGATTAGCATATAATTAGTGTGTAATTAGACTTTTTGATAACTCTGTTGATAAGTTATTTAAGAATTACGATGTAATGTTTGTTGTAGATCTTTGTTCTGCTGTAAATACCTTTCCATTACATTTTTGCCAAGACTGATGGAAATAAAGTAAATCAATCAATTAAAAGATCAACTTTGATTTACATTTATTCAGTATAAAGGTATCAGTTTTTCTGACTCACTGCATTTATTCAATGGCTAGTTATTTCCTATTTTATAGTGTTGAATGTAACATTTGCTCATTAAATACAACTAATTAAAGATCTTGTAGGTCAAGACTTTTTAAAGTTTGGATCTTGTTTCAAAATGTTACATTTATTCACTTTTATTTCTCATATTTCACAAACATGAAATTTGATGAATTATTGAATTTTTTCATGTTTAATTTCAATCTGTTTGAACCAGGTTGGTTGAAATGTCAATGTCTTTACAAAACAACATTTTATGAAAAGTTACAATACATTTACACAGGGAAGTTTTTTTTTTTTCCTACTCTCCTTATTGTTTTGAATTTTTGTGTGTAGTGAAGTATCTTTCTGGAGTGGCAGTGGATGATGTGATGATCTGTAGGAGAAGAGCTCCGGACTTTAGCTTTCTCTAGCTTTCTTTCTTTTTGATCAATTACAGAAAGTCGAACATCAAAAAACAGATCTGCAAATATCTGTACGTGACGGTGACAGGACTTACGAGTGTCATCCATCCAAACTGAAACTTGACCGTGAACCGCACGCCCATTTTAAACTCACTTTCCCAGAATGCCTTGGTACAATGCAGCGGCAGCGGAAGCGGGACAGAAGTTCCTGATCGTACTTTGTTGCTCGGAGACAGTTTTCCGCGCTGCCGCTTGTTTGTGTGGGTGTGTGCGTGTGTGCGCGCAGTTCATTTAGCTTTGTTTAAAGGATTATTAGTCCGCTGAAGTGATAATAAAAATGCCTGCACATGGTTCAGATAGTGCTTTGGCCCGCCTGTCATTTGCAGCCTGCATTGAATGAACTGAGGAATGAAGAGCAGAAAACAGAAGTCTGTCAAAGCTGGAAGCAACAAAAGGAAAGGTAAACTTAGCTTAGCTAGCTGCTAATTATAAGTAGCTGTTCATGTCAGCTGTCAGTTTCATGGTAGCTCAGGACGTTAGATTATTATCTTATTTCATCCTTTCTCCCGCCGTGTGTTGCATTTTTTGCCAATCATGATACCACATTATGTTTTTACTTGTTTTAAATGTGTAATTCTACAGTACACATACTTGAGCCACAGTTTGAAGAGTTACCAAAGATGCTAAAGTTAAAAGTGATGTCAAATATGTTAATTTCGTTTTACCAAAGTATCTGTCATGCTTCACTGAGTCGTGTAGTTAACGTACTATGTTGTTGTATTTTATTATGGGTTGGCAGAATCTAATTTAACTACTAGCCTATGTGCACATTATCAACGTAAATATAAATTATAACAAGATGGGAGACTTTAAATGGTTTATTAAAGCTCAAATCATTTTGGGCACAGTGAATTACTTTGGGCTACTTTTAGAAGTACATATGTGTCATTATGAGATACAGTATGTGTGGGGAGTGGGGACAATTTAATACTTTGTCATTGGAGTTACAGTCCCGTACCTTACTGACATTTACATCAAATCTTAAACGGGGATAAGTATATGTGAGGTCTTTTTAAGTTCTCTGCAAATCTTTAGCTGTAAAGAAACTGTATGTTCACGTTGACAATATCATGTGATCAAGACTATTGATAAGTACATCTAGCTAGCAAGTGTCTGGAAAATTACTTGTAAAATCACATGGTTTGCTTTCTAAACAAAGAAAATTATTATGATGTTATGAATTTATATGTTAGATAATGACTTATGGAGGTATTTCTTTTTTTGTTTTTTGAATGATGTCAAGGCCATTTGAACCAACTGAATTTAAATATCCCTCCGTCATAAACTTACCTCTGATGTTTCATGTTACCGCATTGCATCTTTACTTTGTTTTAATCCAAAATAATCTTTTCAGCTCCTAGTGATGTACCCCCATCCACTAGCCTCCCTCCTCTGGTTGAGGGCCAGCTCAGATGCTTCCTGTGTGTGACAATAAGCCGGGTGCTGTGGACAGTTCACAAGCCTCCAACCCCAACATTTATCAGATTGCGCTGGTGGGGAGAGTCATCCAACGGCACACACTTCTTTCCAAGAGATGGATCACAACTCTCGCAGAAAAACGTCAAGACCACAGCTCGTTTCGCCATCCGCTGTGGCCCAAAGCAGTTCACCTCATATCTTACAGGTAACTAGGAAGATGCTGAGTTATTTGAGCTTGCTTTAGTGCAGTCTTTAAAGCTTCTGCTCCTTATTGTTTAACAGATATGGGCTCTTTGGTGCTAGAAGTTTTGACAAAACCAGATCATTTACCAATAGCTCGGGCTCAAGTTGCTGGCATCTCCCGTCTGTCTCTGTCACAGCCAATCAGTGGATTTTACACACTTGTTTCTCCGACATCTGAAAAGCTTGGAGAGGTGCAGGTGAGTGGAAATTTGAATTCAACTTTAAGTCAATGCAATTAGGCCTGTGTTGAAAAAAAAAAAACACGATTTTTCGATTCTGAATCGATTTTTATATTGTTACTTTTTTTCTTTTTTCTTTTTTAGATAGGCCTTCATTTTCCCCGTGAACTTTCTGCATCATTGAATTCACGCATAAAACACCATTTAGACTCAACAAACATCTGGGAAGAAAATTATTTTTTCAAAAAACACTTGTCAAAATATCGAAGATCGGACCGAATCGAATTCAAGATCTTGAGAATTGGAATTGAATCGATTCTTAAAATTTGAATCGATACCCAGCACTAAATGCAATTATATTTTTAAACAAAAGCAAAGTTTCTGATTATTCCACTTTTCTGTGGGTTTTTTTTGGGCTAAATAATTGTTGGTCTACCAATAACATGCAAAAATCAAAAGCCACCTGCAGATCCATAACATGTATTGTCTGGCATTTTTTTCCCCTTCATTATTCATAATTCTGACATCGACAAAAGGGGTGTTTAAACTCCAGCAAATTGTTAGATGAGCCCTTAAAAATATTTAGGATGTTTATTTCTTTTTTTCTGCACTACTTCTACTTTTATATTTATGATGCTAACATTTTTAAGAAAAAACTTCATTCCATCTCCAAGGTGGTTCATGTCGTGATTTTCTCAAGATAGTCCTCATGTTAACCTTTTGTTTTTCCACTACAGGTTTCCCTGAATTTGGAGCCCCTGACAGAAGCCTATGACAGCGTCAGCTCAGGTCCCGCTACAGACGTTAGTGTTGAGGGGCTGCAGGTCCCCACACTCATCGTGCCCTCACAGCACAAATCCTTTTCTACTGGAAGTGGAAATGATTCAGCCGGGAGCAGTGGTGGAAACACACCAAGGTTTTAAGAAGTCATCTGATATTCTTACTGCGTCATCTTGTTTGTAATGATCTAACTGTATATTCTTTTACAATATTTTCAGAGGGAAAGACCATTTGTATTTCCAAAATGAGCAGAAAGACAGACAAGGGGCTTCGGAGGGTCAGAGGGCAACGAACAAATCCCACAACATTCAAACAGATGTTAGTCCTTCTACTCGGGAGTCTTGTCAGGGAAAATCAACCAGTGATATCATCTCAGGTTAGCTCCAGCATCACGGCACAAAAAATGCATGATTGCAAATGCTCAGTTTTACCATTTTCTTATATTATATCCATTTTCTCTCATTTCAGTCATTTTAGAGCGAGGGAACAAGCTTAGGAATGCAATGGTGGTATCAGCTTTGGAATGTGACATGGACACTGCTCCGGCTCTCAGAGATACTCCTCTGCCTCTCCCAAGGGACAACATACAAGCACCTGCCAAGTCAGTGTTTCTTAAAAATAACATTCTGTTATTATTATTATTAAATTTGAATAACACAATGAACAGTGTGGATCTACTACTTTGTCTGCAGGTCATATCCTCCTGTTTCTGGAACATTTCTTCAAGATATCCTTCATGCTGATTCCGCTCTGAAGCATTCTGATGATGTGGCTTTAGTCTCAAATTGTGACTTTGACTGTCCTGCTGACATGGACAGGAGAGCTGTTGATCTGCTGCTTGGCAGGCATGTGTGCACATTTATATCCAAAGTTGACGAGAGTAATTAAAGTAGCTCCTGTCAAAATACTTTTTTCTCTTTTTCAGCTCAGTCACATCTTCTTTGCCTCTTTTGGACATACAAGGCTTCTCCCCTGTATCCCTCTCTGGCCGCAGCAGTTTGTGTGGAGATAGTGAGCTCAATGACCCACTGTATGATCAGAGCTTGCTGGAAAATTTGTTCTACAAAACTCCTGTGAGTTGATGACGTTTTAATGTATTTTGACTTACTTTCTACTGAGCAGTTTTCCTGCAGATGATTTATAAGATAAATTGTTTTAGATCATAGATTCGAAATCAGGTGACAACATTGAGGAAGGTCAAGGAGCAACATTGTCACATGAAGATCGGCCAAACCAGCAGATAAAGTCTGGACACAAGATTAGTAATGGGTAAGAGCCTCTATATACATTTTGAACGCACACTATCTCAAAAATAAAATGTACACATCTCTGAGGCTAAAGTTTGTGATGTGTTTGTGTGTCTTTTAACGGTCATTCCGCCTTTTATGGTATCCACATTGAATAGAAAATTAAACTTACCAAGAGCTAATATTCAACTTATTTGCTCTAATTGACCCTTTTATGTAATTGAACCACTTTCAAAGAATACCAAAGAAAACAAATTAGGAAAATGCACAAGGCGCCCAGAACTCCCCAAAAATAAAAACATGAAAATGACAAAATACACCCATAAATAATTACGTATGTCTATAAGATACATTTAAAAAAATTTTTGTCTGTGTGCAGTCCAGTTTTAGATCATCAACCATCTAAAGATGGTGTTGGTGGTATTTATCCTCCCCTTAGTGAGGAGCAGCTGGCTGTGCTAAGTTCAAGCCGACAGGCCAGAGTGACCATCAGCTCCCTGACTGTACCTTCAGGCAGCTCAACTGCTACACCCAGAAAGAACTCTAATAAAGGGAAACCTCCTCGACCATTAACTCGCCAGAAGTGGTGGGTAAAAGTGTGAAAATACTGTTAATTCAGTCTAAAAACAACGTTTGCTGTTATTTGTAACAATGTGTGACAAATTTTTATGTTTTGCCAGCACATATTTTGTTGAGTACATGTTTCCGAGGAGTTCTGCCTCCAATCAGCATGATCGCAGTAAAGCTGGAGAGGTGACCAGAGCAGTTTCTAGTAAAGTCTCAGGAGGCGGTAAGGCCTGTTAGAATTTGTTTTCTTTTTGATAAATCTACACCATGTTTCTGGCAGTGTTCTATGCAGGATTTTGCATGATGTACACTCTATCATGTTTTTGGTTTCTTTTTTTTTTTTTTTTTAGTGGTGAAGTTCCACCACCTCTCTGTATTTCCTGTCCACTTCAATGAGGCCACAGTTAAAAAGTGGTGGGAAACTGATCTGATTTTCAAGATTTACCTACGGAAGAGTGATCAGAAGAGAGTAAGTAGCTCTGGGTTAAACACTCATTCTAAAACTTAAAATTTTGGTGTAAGAATGACTGGAATCTGCCCATTTGGATTTCCTTGACCATAGAGACTGGCATTATCAGATTAGTAAAATATAAAATTCTTGTGTACCTTGTCTGTATCCATTTGTTAGTGTAAATTGTGTCACTCACATTTTAAGAGTGTTAGAATAGTATAGAAAGCATCTGCAAAAATCACTGTAAAAGTTGAAGAAAATGTGAATTGCTGTCTGTGAACTGCTTATAAATTTAGATCCAGATTCAGTAAATCTGAAGTGATAATGACTCTGACGTGTCCTCTTGCAGCCGGCTGCCATCGGTAAGGCAGTTCACCCGCTGCGCTGTTTGCTGCAGAGAGACCAGCTGAGTCAGTCCGTCATCTTGCCTGTGCAGACCTTGGAAGGGAACGATGATACAAGGGAGATTGGACCTCTTAAGGTATTTCAGTTTTTAGTGTTTTGTTTTGTGACCCAGGAAATAGAAGTTATCAGTGACTCAGGTGAATGTTATTTTTTTCACTTGTTAATATCTTTTTTTGTAGGTGACACTAGAACTTGGATCGCACAGCAAAGGTTTTGCTGAAAATAGTAAAAAACTGTCTTGGAGGGACACATCGCCATCAAAAATTTCCCTAACTCCAGAGAGGGAAACTCTCACCAGACCTCAACATGTTGACCAAGTCAGCAAGGAGTTATCGGCTCACTCTGTAGAAGACTCCAGGATACGTGTTCGGACTCCTCAGAAACCCTCAAAAGAACCTTTTTGTCAGCCTGGAATCGGAACGTCTCCTAAATCATGGCAGCAGGTGGAGGAGGAGTCTGAAGTCCTGCTGCATGCCTTACTCATGGTGACAGATGGGAAGAACTTCAGCAGTGGGCCCATGCAGGCTCCAAATGTGTATTTGAACTGCAAGCTGTTTTGGTGCGATGAGACTGCGAGATCTGTAGTGAGCTGGGGTCAGGCAAACCCAACATTCAACTTTGTTCAGGTTAGTGTACATGTTCCAGTCATATACGCATATCGAAACTGTACTGCAAGACTGTTTTGCCATCTTCCTCTGGGTCATTGGGAATATTTTTATTTGTAAAGCCATTCATGATGAACTCCCACAAGCCTTTGTGGACAGATTATTTTGAGCTTGTCTTCTCAGCATAATCGTATGTCACAAGACTCATGTGTTTTTTTATAATCAGGTATTCTGAAAGAAGAAAAAAAAGCTGTCAAGTTTTCATCTTTCGACTTGAAATAGTCTTCATATTATTTGTTGTACGGGCATTTTCAGTTGTATAAGCTACTCTATTTGAACTAAATCTGTGATTTGTTCTGTACATATTTTTTCTTTGAACTGTCGAACCTTGTTTCCAGTTTTAGTTTTATGTGATGTTTGATCCATGTGCTACATAGATTAGTTTATTCTCCTTGCTGTCCTTCTAAACAAGTGTTCCTCGAAAAGAAACCAAACTTATTGCAACGTATCTTGTCAAAAGCTTGAAATAAACAAAAACCTGAAAAAGAAATTTAGATTTGAGAACATATTGACTTTTGTGTTTGTTGGTTTTCTCTTTTTTGTCTTAGGTGACACCCGTGGCTTTGACAACTAAACTTCTGGAGCGAATGAAAAATAACATGATGGTGATCGAAGTGTGGCAGAAAACAGGAAGCTCTGGGCAGGATCGACTCCTTGGTCTTGTTAAATTACCTCTACACCAGTTCTACATGTCATATAGGTAAGTCATGAAAAATAGTTTTTATTTATCTATTTTCTGTTTTGACTTGAGGTTACTGACAAGAACAAATACAAAATGATCGTTAAATACAAACTAAATATGTATTTAACAAATACTATGAAGATTCCTGAAATAGTCATGGTAAATGTACAGAGAACTGGTTCTGACCTCTGAAGCCAAGCTCTGGCATGCCAATATATTTGATTTTCTTGCTTCTCTATAGAATTTAATAGAATGTTTTTGAGTTTTTCTGATTAAAGATTGCTTAACGCTTAACTAAAAATGGTAGATCTTATTTCGACAAAAGCCTAAAAAAAAAAATCAGAAACAGTTGCAGTCAATTGTTGAGCAGGAAAGAGGCATCTCATGTTTAAATACTCTTTCAATGGCTTTGCCCTCTGGGGGATGCTGTAGTGCACTTATGGAGCCCCACATACCTTCAAGTCTTTTTTCACAACATGCAAGTATGAATTGATATTTGTCTGTTCTCTGCAGGGATCCTAAAATCACCCAGCTCCTTCTGCAGGCACAGTACCCTGTTTTAGGGGTGGACTGCTACATGCCCGTCATTGATGTCTTCTCAGGTAGCTGTAAAGGAAACCTCAGGGCTGTTTTGGCTATGGGCCGATCAGAACAAATAGTGTCCCTTCAGCGCACTAGGGATGAAGAGTATTGCTCTTTGTCTCATTTTGTGAGACCAGTTCATCTACTTGATCATCTGCCTCATCCTCAAACAAAGGTCAGTGATTTATGCATGCATCATTTTGTGTGTCAGACAGATTATTTGTTGTAGAAATGCTTGCTGCTGCACATTAAAGGTTATAATCTGTGTAAAGTGAAATTATAAATATATAATTAATGAATTTGAGAGAAAACTACTGTCTATATGAAAGGTGGACACCACTCAGTTGAAAAATGAGACCATGGTAAATCATATGACAAACTCTTTCCACCTTTTAATGTGACCTGTAACCTCCATAATTCAATTGGTAAGCAAACAAATCTGTTAGGAGAAAGATCAACTGGTTGCATAAGTGTTCACACCTTTAAACTAATACTTTATTTTAGCACAGTTTGATATAATCAGTCTTTTGTACTGTTGAAGAACAGTGTTTAACACTGTGTACTATTTCATGTGCTTTCACCTCTGTGTTTGTCTTTCAGGTGAAAACGGCACAGGTGGAAATTATGAGGGAGCATGTGTTTATGGTGAGAGTGGAGAAAGTCAGTGGATTGACTCCTCTGCAGTCCACAGTGTGGGGTGAGGCAGACTGCTACGTCCAGTACAGTTTCCCATGTCAGGAGGGGGACATTGCTGCAAATGTGGACCAAAGCCTCATAGAGAGCAGTAAGGCCATTTAAGTATAAACAAAGCAGCAATCCAGGAAATTTCTGTCCTCCTGGTAACTTTAATCTTATCTTAAACAGGTGTGAACCTGAAGTCATTTCGCAGCACCACCACCCTTTGTGTTCCTGACCCGATGTTTGGTCACACTGAGACTCATGTTCTTCTGGCTCCTGAAGGAGTTCCTGTCCAGAGGCTGCTGCTCAGCTCTCTATCCAGTCAAGGCCTGAGCAGTGGAGGAGGTGTCCAGTTTGAAATATGGTGCAGGTTTGTAGTTGATACTTTCATGTCCACCCAAGTAGAGTTTAAACTTTACGTGACCTATTTCACAGTTACAATGTGGGTTATATACTCAAGATACCCTTTATTTGGCTTAAGGTATTACTCTGACCTGAGTGACATATTTTAGCTTCAACTGTACTTGAAGTTCGGTCAGGTGCAAGGATATGATGGGTAAATAATAGTTTTCTGAGGCTGCCAAACTAATTGTTTTTTACCATAATAATCTTTATATATGCAGCTGTAGCATGTTGGTTTCTTTTGAATGATTAGTATATTTTCTTCTCTGTAGATATTATTATCCCAATGTCAGAGATCAGCTTGTGGCCCGAGGAATGCTTCCTCTGTCCAAACTTTGTGCCATGGTCACTATGCAGCGACAACATCCCAACGAGGTTCAGATGTTCTCCTTGCCCCTGATTCCCAGGACAGATGATCCCACAGGATTTCACCCTCAGCCTTCTGGTAAACCCACTTACACATGCACATGTGTAAAAGCAATCATATGCAACACATTTTGATTACTTGATTACATTGTGACTGTCTGATGTGTTTTGTTGTTCAGGGTTGCTAGATGTTTGCATTCAGTACAAACACAGGCCTGTGAGACCTGAAGGACAGTCTGGGAGAGGAGCTGCTTCTCGAATTGTGACTCTCGTTGTTCAAGTGCACAGAGCATCTGGGCTGAAGGCAGCTGCAAGGTACATCATGAACTTACCTTTGGATTGATGTATGTGTTAATGTTAATGATAATAATAATAATAGTAATGCATAAATTTTATATAGCGCATTTCATGACATCCAAAGATGCTTTACATTATTGAATGCATTATTTATTCACACTCACATTCATTGTTGTAAGGATTAACATATAAACTACTGAAATACGTTAAATAAGTTAATTGTATTCAGCTCCATTTATTTTTATGTTGACAAATGTATCAGTAATAGATGTTTATGTATTCGTCCCAAACTGAAAATATGAGCTCTTTTCATCTTTAGACTACCGTTATTTTTACATTTTTTTAATGTCACGCTAGCATTTTTTATTTGCTGTTTTGCTTTCTCTCATTCAGGGTCATATCAGAACAAGACGACAGGTTCAACTACTTTGTCGGAGTGGGGGTGAACCCTTTTGTCACAGTCCAGCTTTCCTTCTTGCCTGAAAGTGAGAGGAGATGTACCCGCACAGCAGCCAGAACCTTCTGCCCTGAATTTGACCACCACATGGAGGTATCCTGTGATCTGCTGCTTCACATGAGCAGTGGAGAAACCTGCAGCCTGGCTGAGCAGCTGGAGCAGGCGTCTGCAGTCTTTGCCATCTGGAACAGAGACGATCACAAAGGTTTGAGAGGGCTAAATGCACCACATCACATTCCAATAACAGTTAAAGAAGCCATATGTAAGATTCTGGCTGAAACTGGTACCGCAATCATGTGAAGCCATAGCCTATGTAAGAAATTACTAAAAATGGCCAAAATAAGTCAACAAAAATATACACAGAAGTTCTGGA
>JAPMNP010670731.1:0-18126 GCA_029874935.1 Atherina boyeri | reverse complement strand
ATATATATATATATATATATATATATATATTCTATTTTTTTTCTCTTTTTTTTTACTAAAGGCACATTTTGTTATCAAATAATAGCTAATAATCAGAAATAACCCTGCTGCCTGACTGCCATTTTTCCCAATCTTACAATCTCACAATCCTGTGGGAACAGATGCAGATTGTACCACATTGATAACTTCTCAAGATTATAGGCTTAAATGTCAATTTTTCCTTTTTTTTATTTCTTTCATACCCTGATTTTCTTTGATATCTGTCAGATTTTTTTTCATGCTTTGCATGCATGGTTATAAGCAAGATTCTATGAAAGATGCTTGTGTTCATATGGGAGGGGCTCTAAACAGTGATTAAGACACGCCAGTTTTTAGTTATCGGTGAGGTTAATTCATCTGGCACCTCATGTGTTTGTGATAGTCATCACAGCTACTAATGAGTCCATCTCTCTGTTTGGTGTCTGCTTTGATACCTGCTGTTGTTCTCTGATGAGAAGGAGAGAACAGAACCACCTAATCTGAGGGAAGACAGCGGGCAGAGTAATTGCAATGACTGAGCTTAACATTATCCAAATAGTAGCAGTCAGGAAGGAAGATGATACACAGTTTACAAACATGTGCTCTAAAAACCATAGTATGGGAAGGATGTAGTTTGGCATTTTCATGTTTAGCCTGTTTTTTTCAATCATTTCATATCGTAGGCTAACTTGGATCTGTGTGTTCCGTGTATGCATGTGTGTTTCAGCAGACAGAGGATGGAGAAGAGGAAGTCCCCCTGGAGATCTCGTCCTCTTTGGAGCTGGAGTTTGTGGATGATCCAAATTTTAAAAACAAGGTCAACTACTCTTCCAGCGCGGTCCAGATTCCTACAGACATATACAAAGGCTGTAAGTTGCAATTTCATAACAGTGGTAATGTTGTTGACATGAGTGCTTTTTTGCATGGAGGAAAGTGAAGCAAGATTGGGATTTATTAATGCATTTTTCTATACTGAAAGCAAAAAGCAAGACTAATGGGGCTACCAGCTCTTTTGTCTTTGGTTGATGGATGCACCAGAAGGCCTTCTGGTTTTCAAACAGTGTTGGGTCATAGTATGACAGTCCTCTCTTCTGACTTGACCTCTCTCAGTAACTCAATATGTCCCTCCTTTTGACATTAGCCAGCACTTTAGTAAACTAACTTGATTTCAGATGACAGATGCTCTCTCCCACCAGATCTTCGCTGCCATTTAAAAAAAATGTATTTATTTTTTTTTGCGTGGGGATGGTATCCCCTGTGAATGGACCCTGCCCTTCCAGCCTTGCACTGTGCTACAGTAGCTTGCAGATAAAACACCCTTCTTAGTCTGCAGCTGCCATATGTACAAAAGGGTAACACGTGCATTTTCTTGGCATGCTCCCTCTGCTATCCACCTTTAATCTTTTGAACACTCTTTGCCAGACTCAAAAAGCAGAGCATGTACAGACAGACATTTTTACTGTGACAGTTTTTTTTTCTCTCTCTGTTATTATCTTGCTCTTCCTTTTCTTTGTAGAACAGGCAGTGTATGGCACCTGTCTGTAACAATGCCCTCCAGCTGTGTTTCCAGACAAATCTTTTCAGAATTAGACACTCTTGGTTCAGGAGGAGATGTCAAAGGCCAACGCTAACTCACAATAGAGCAATCAGGCGTGCACATTGTTCCCAGAGCCATTTTGCGGCAGCTCTGGTTCCCCTGTCTGAGGATATGAGTCAGAGAATAAAGAGCTCTTGATTGAGCCTGGTGGAGTCTAAAGGAGTAGAGTGGCACAGTGCATGGAATTGTTTTTTTTTTCTGCTGTGTGGAAAATGTTTACTATTGATGTTGTTTAGTTAGCTCCCATTGCGTGTTCTGCTGTGCTGAGATTGTCAACTGCAGATTTTGTGCCAATGCCATTATGAACATATTTGCTGTATTTTAAAATGTTAATAAATTCTGCACAAGGTACAATAAAGTTATTAAAAAGATATGATGCTCCACAAGTAATTCTTAAAATACATATACCAGGCTTGAACATATTGGCCTTATTAGTTTGCAGACAGTTTGGGGTTTTGATTAAAAAAATCTGAAATAATCTTTTGCCTTCGCTATTCCATCTGCTTTGTGCAGTTTATCACTCCTGCTGGCAGCAACACACCTACCTCCAGTGTGTTTGTGAATTTCTGTAGAGAACCACAGTGCAGAGACACCGTTTATCTATACATATCACAGCATTTATCTTTCTTTCCATGCAAACAAATGTTATAAACAGCAGTCGGTGTTTGTGGATAGTCTGCAATGCAGATTTACAAACAAAGACTAATATAAAGTCAAACAGGATTTATGAACACTGCTTTGATCATGATGTCTAAATGCCAGCTGGTGATATCTTAATACCCAATAATATTTATAAACACATTTACAAATGCTTTTCATGATTTTGGTATAAAACAAGAATTCTAAAGCAGATTGGGAAGCAGTCACAGACAGGCAATACTAAAGCATTAAACCTGAGGAAAATTCGAGGAACAATAAGCCCATGTTCTACTGCTGCTTAGACTCCATCTCCGTATTGAGATTATTATTAATATTGTTGTTGTTATTTTCATGCAGGATAAATGGAGGTGCTGGAGTCTCAGTCACAAAGTTTTAGTTGGAGTGGATTGTCTCCATCTCCCAGTTTCCACGTCTGCCAGTATAACAAGGTTTGGAAACTGGTTTATCAGACCTGTGGCCAGTGCTTTACTACTCAAAATAGAAAGAACTGGTTCCCGTAGCCTATTTAAGGAAATCAACAGATTGCATTGAGTCTTGTCTTCGATCCGATGCCCCATCCTGAGCATGCACAGGGCAGCAGGTGACAGTGGGAAGGAAAAACCCTGCTCAGGGAGGGCAGCCATTTGCCTTGGCCGGTCCGGAGTGGAGAGGACAGGAAAAAAGGGCCCACAGGCACCATAACTCTTAGCCAAGAATTCCTGCTGGGATAGAAGAGGAGAAATACAATTTAGTAATGTCAATATTGTCATATGTTTGTATAAGGAAAATAAAGAGCAGAGAGACAAAAAGGAAAGGAATTCCTTTCCCTCAGCAGTCTGAGCCTATAGCAGCATAACTGAGGGATGGCCAGACCACCCCTAGCTATAAAATTGATAGAAGAGAACCCAACCTGTGAGTTGGTTCTGCCTCCCATTCTACTCTTAGAGACTTTAGGAACCACAAGTAGACCTGCAGTCTGGGGGGAAAAAAGTGCTCTGTTTGGAAAATTTGAAACTACGACATCTTTAATGTACAATGGAGCTGGATTCATGGAGAGCTTTTATGTGAGGAGAAGAATTTTAAATGCTATTCTGGATTTAACAGGGAGCCAATGAAGAGAAACTAAAACTGGAGAAATATGATCTCTCCTACTAGTTCTCATCAGAACCCTCGCTGCAGCATTTTGGATCAACTGGAGACTTCGGGGCAGTCCAATCTGGAAGTTACAAAGCATAGACTAGTTTCTCATTTTAATAATATACATGTAGGTGGAAGAAGGCGGTCCTACAAACCTGTTTTATACGTGAGCCAAAGGACAAATCCTGGTCAAAGATGACCTCAAGGTTCCTCACTGTGGTACTGGAAGCCAAGATTAAATACATAGCTAGACAATTTTGTCCTGAGTTTTTCAGGTCCAATGACAACAACCTGAGTCTTGTCTGAATTTCAATCATCCAGATCTTTATGTCTTCAAGACATCTTTGTAATCTGACAAACTGGTTTGTTTTATCAGGCTTCATGGATAAGTATATCTGAGTATCATCTGCAGATGACAATGCCAGGATTCATCAGCCTCAAATTGTGAAAGAGTGGTTCAGGGAGCATGAGACATCATTTTCACACATGGACTGGCCACCAGAGTCCAGACCTGAGCTCTAATAAGAATCTTTGGGATGTGCTGCTGAAGGCTTTAGCATTGGTCAGACTCTCCCATCTTCGACACAAGATCTTGGTGAAAAATAAATGCAACACTGGATGGAAATAAATCGCCATTGCAGAAGCTTATTGAAACGATGCCACAGTAAATGAATGATCAAAGCTAAAGGCTGTCCAATGAAATGTTAGTGTGACCTTTTTTTGGCCAAGCGGTGTATGACTTCAACCAGCCTAATGCAGCTCCTTTCATCTCAATTTCATGTTTAAGCCTTTGCAACAGAATATCGTGATCAATGATATTGAGTACAACACTGTGATCTAACAAGATAAGTACAGACAGGAGTCCTTAATCTGAGGCCATTTGATCATTGGTAATTTTCACCAGGGCTGTTTCTGTGCTTCGATGAGCTCTAAATCCTGACTGAAACTATTATTTCTGCTCAAATGGGCACATAGTTGAGTTGACACTATTTTTGAGTTGAGTCTGGTTTAGATGGAGTCTAAACAAGTTACAAGTACAGTAACAAGTTGAAGGTTTAGATGAGGCTGTTTTTCTGGTTAACTCAGACAGCTGTACAGGACAGAAACTTTCCAAACATAGATCTGGTTCTACAGACGTCTCTAAAGCTGCTGTAGATGAGACATCATCAATAGTGGAGACGAGATACTAGTTTACGTCAGGTTTCTCACCGGACACGGAAGGGCAGCAAAGCGGCGCGCTGGCGAAAGTCACGCGCGGTAGGCCGCCCCCCTGTTCACACCAGATGCGTATTTTTCCGCTGCGGTCGACAAGCGTTTCTGCTCAGCTGTTGTTTATTCAGAGATATTTTTTTCATTATTCAACATGTCCTCGGGATCATACCACTCCCTGTGCTTCTCCACTTCTAAGATTCATTTTACATCTTCCATCTTGACTTGTTACTTCCCCTCTCTGCCTCTCTCTCGCTCTTTTACTGTTTGTTTGTGTGTTTGATATTAACAGGCAATGGTTTAGACACCCAAAACTCCACCCCCTCCCCGTAGTCAGCCCACTCCGTTGCTCTGTGGGTATGTCTGTGTATTTGTTTTCATCTCTCTAGTCTGTTTAGATACACAAATATGATCGCAATTGTCAACCCCTCCGTTCAGCGTCGCTCCTTCGTTGCTGTTTTTCACTTTGGCGTCCGGTGTGAACCAGGCGTTAGATGATTTGTTTCACAGAGGCAAATCCTTTGTGAAACAGATCATCTTAAGAAACTGTTTTTAAAAAGCATTTACAAAATATGTTTGGCAAGCAATTAGAAGAAGCATCTGTCTATCTAAGTCAAAACAGATTTGAACCAACCAGATGAACCAAGCAGAGCCTTATGGAACCGGTCATGAATAGGTGCTGGCAGCTGTATGTATTTACTACTGTACTGTACATCTATGATCATCATGCCACAAACTTGCCAATGGCTGCCAATACAAGACACCGATGGGTCTGTATTTTTATTTGGACTTGTGTATGAGAATTTTCCATTTTAAATACTAAGCATACAGTTCAGCATCGGCTACATACTGTATGTGAGAAGAAGCTAATTTTCTACCTGCACTAAATTTACATTTCTCAAAGCTGAAGACTGCTTGAATATGAAACAAATCTGGCTCAGGAGCTTCCATGACCGGGCCAGACCATTCCCTCTTGATTTCTGCTTAAGGTTAGCACCCCAAGGTTACATTAGCTGCTCTGAGCAAAACAACCTCAAGAGTATAACTGAAGTGTCATTGGTCAGATTGTATTGTGAGTCTCGTTGCTGTTTTTCTCTGAATTTTGACAGAAATCACGATGGTGTGGAATGAGTATGGTGATATCTCTGCTTCTGCTTTGTTGTGATATTTTGAAGAAACTACATTGGAGCATTTTTAACTTAATTTGCTAACATGAATTACATCAAGGTCATGCAGTGGGATCTGCATTAGTTTCAGAAAGATGGTAGTGTGGGATTATTATCCGTTTATCTTGCCCAGGTCTTGGCCCAGTTGTGGGAGTCTGCAGGGTGCTTTCAAGAGGATGTTGGTTGGAGGAAACTAATGTGGGTGGATTGTTGTCCTTTGGTCTTAAGGGTCTAGATCTGCAGTATATCTGTGGGTTTAGGATTATCGGCAAAAAGGCAGTGTGAGTGGGCAGACGCCTTGTTCATTCCTCAGGGAAAAGAAAACAGTTGGAAGAATAGCACAAAGTCCAAAATACAGAAAAGTGTTCTACAGTTGTCTGGGCAGTTTGTTGCACTTTGTCACTCTGTGTAGTGGAAGTATCTTGCTTTGATATATGTAGGTTGCTTCAGCACTGAATAAACTGACTGTTATCCAAAAACTGTCAGACTGATTTGACAGTAACATCAAAATGTGCCTCCATGAACAGAGAAGCAGAAATAGAGGGACAAATGGAAAGAAAACGGGTGAAATGAAAGGGGAAGATGGTTTAATAACAGAAACCATTTTGTGCCAGAATTTAGCTTTTTCTTTAAACTATTGTGATCTTTTCAGCAGCTAAATGAGGCGATCTGTGCATTTTAGTTTGATTTGTCTGGCAGGCTGTGTCCGTTTATTGAGATTGAGAGTGTTCCCTGAGTGCAGTAATGAACCATTTTATGATTCATTATCCCACTGCTGATTCCTGCAGCCAAGTCTGCAAACTTTCTAATTAGCTTGGGTTAAACATTCATAGAGTTTTTGTCTAATTATTATTGCTTATTACAAAATGGACATCACAACACGGCCACAGGGGAATAAATTGATGTGGGTGGTTTCGTGAGTAGAGGGCCAGGTTTTATTCTCTCAATTAATGATTTTAGTCTTAAGAAAATTTGTAGAGGAAAAGCTCTGAGAATACATTTACCAAAATGTATGAGAATGGTCAAACAATACACAAAGTAGTCTGGTGACTTTCATAGATTTACTTTAATCTTTCTAGTACCAAGTTGTTACTCGTGAATAAAGGATACAAAACCATAGACTGTTATTGCACAGTTGCATATACATTGCATGTTAAGAATACTTAGAGCTATTAATCAGCTTGTTATTCGAAGGTGATAATTGTGTGTGTGTATAGTGTAGTGTTAAGTGGTATGCATGTGTGTTTGCGTGAGAAGATCAAGCCACTGGTCCCAGCGGGGAATAAAAGGAAACAGATGCTGAATGTGGGAAGTTCTTTCATTAAATGTGAAGTTTAAATCCCCTTCATGGCGCTTTTTTTCCACCGGCCTAATGTCATGTTGTCAGTTTGCTATTGTAATCAAGCACAGCTAGGAACTTGGTTATCAGAAATGAATGGTTACAACCGGGCAACTGTATGTGCAGATAAAAGCAGAGCTTAATGGTTTTTTTTGCATTGGGTGATTAACCCACACAACCCATCCTTCGTTCTTACACTGACGCACAACAGTCATCAGTCCCACCCCTTCCTACATTTGGTAGTTTAGCCACTGTTCCTTTCAGATTTGTTGGATTCACATCACATTTTATGTAGCATATGATCTTTTTTAATAGGGATTTTCTATGTTTTATGTTTTAACTTGTTTCCTAAACTCTGCCTTGTTGGTGAAGTCAAGATGTTCCACCAGCTGAATTGAATTTTATTTAATCCACAATGAACAGCAAAGAAACAGCTGTTAGCACAAGGTACTCTTCTAGCTGATCTCATTGTTTGGTAAAAGTTGATTTTTTAAAAAGACATACAAAATTGTAGCCCTCTTCGTGGCATTTTTAAACTCCTGGGTGAACTTTCTGGCTGTTTAGCTGCTAATTGTTTGCCGTATGTTCAACTAGCTAGTTGCTAACTTTGTTTACCTCCCAGTTGGGCAGACAACATGCAGCTGATCATGATTTTACTGTAGCTTTATGTTTGAAAACAGCTGCTTTCCTCAACTGGAAAAAGACATGCTGAGTGAAAACATTCTGTTTCTGATACATTCCTTGAGCTGCATTGCTATGTCATAATCAGATGTGGAAGTAATTAATTATGAATACTCAGATTACTGTAATTAAGTAGTTTTTTGGTGTACTTGTACTTTTATGAGTAGATTTTTAAGTCTGTACTTTTACTTGTACTTAAGTATTCATTAATCCATGTAACCTATTAAGTTATAGTTGAGTACTGAGTATAATTTTAATTAATATCCAAACCTTTTATCTGCATTTTCGTAGCCAGTAAGGTGATTTGATAGCAAACAAGCCGGTGAAAACCGGGTCATGAGGATGAAAAACAAAACAAAACAAAAATAGGACGTTAATGATTGATCTTTAATTGATTTTAAATGAAGAATTTCACCAATTGAAAATGTATTCATGGATATTTAATCAATAGTCATGGCTCCTCGTGCAATTTTGTTTTTTGTCTGCCTGAGACATTACCTGAATAAGGAAATAAAAAGTTGAAATGAGAAAAAAAATTAGGGAAAAAATGCTTGTTTTGTATCTTATCAGTTATTAATGATTAATAGATTGTTGGCATTTTAACTTTTGGTAGAGGAAAACGCGCACAATTTCCAGCCCTAGTCTAGAGAAGTGATCATCATTTAATAGAAAATGATGTGCTTTACAGAGAGTTCAGTAGTAATGCAAAGTATAAACAATGTGTGTGGGCTAAACGGCTTTAATTGCAGGAATTAATTCAACAACAGGGGAAACAAATCCTGAATTCATTGTGTAAGCTCATGTTCATGCACTTTGAAAGTCAGCCTTTATGTTGTTGCAGCTCTCATTTGTCTGGTTTTCATTCCCCTCTAGGAAGCTCTGGGCAAAAATCATTGAGTTCACCTCTGTAAAGAGCAAATTACAAACATTGTATGTAATGTGCAACAGATACAGTAGATAAGTCAATGCAGTGTGTATACGATCTGAAAAGAATAGAAAGATTTGCATCTGCTGGGTTTCACTTGATTCAAACAGCCTCGGATGTAACTCACCTTATTTAAACTTATTTCAAGAGCTCCCCCACAACTGGAGGGACAAAGGCAACTTTTGTTGCCTTTTCACAAAAAAAGGAAGAGAAAATTATTGGTATGAGAATAATGCTTTTTCTTTTTTTGTTACCTCTTTTATTATATTCTTTGGCTGCAGTTAATGACTGCACCTCTTTACCTCTGCACTGAAATTCTACATTTGTCATCGGAAAGTGGCGTGCATTTTGAGACTTGCATCAGCTAAATGTAAGGTGTCGTTTTCATCTGTCAGTAGGTTAATGCGTGTGCGTCTGTACACATGTAGTATTCATTTCACACATTGCCTTCCGCAGAGGAAGCTTCCCTGTCAACCAACTCACACCACACAGGAGATCAACTCAGCCCCTCTCAACATCAAACCAGATTTAAATGTGTGTGAGGGGGGGAGCAAAAGTGGTTTGGGAAAATAGAGAAAGTGAAAAGTAGAGAAAGGGATTTAAAGTTGAACCAGAGGAGAAGAAAAATTATATTAACACTGTGGGCTGCGCTTATTTCATTTTCGACTTTAGAGACTCCATCTTTCTCTTTGCCCCTCACCCATCCAACCCCTATAGTGTGTGCCCAGTGAAGGGGCACTATCATTTACCCGCACACTAATTAGAACAGTCAGCACAGCAAACTCCACTTCACTCACCACCAGGCTCACAAATTACATTTTGTGTGTTTGTTATTTATTGCTCTTCTTTAATTAGAAAAAGTATTTGGAGGAGCACCCAGGAGGTATAGTGAGATCTCCCCCTCTCTGTGGTCTTCTGTACATTGAATTATCATCCATCCTCTGAGAATTTTCCATTTGTCTCTTACCTTCGCAGTTTAACATTGCCATTTAGCTGATGTGAGGTCTTCAGAGGCGAACATACTCATATTAAAATTATATTAAATAGTTGTTCTTGACACAAACTGCTCTTCACATGAATTTATACCTAATTAGTTGATGTTGTGGTTTTCTATACAGAAATTATTCCTTTTTTTCTTCTTCTTCTTTTTTTTAGTGACTATTATGCTAACTTTAAATAATGCAAATTATGATGCAGAGCCCTGGGTGTTTTTTTTCCCTCAAACTATGCTATGAAAAGACAGGTCTCTCTCTGAAAAAGCAAAGAAATTGTATGGATGTGTGAAATACTGCCAGGTCCTGTTGCTGCCGTTTCCTCTGTAGGATGAAAGGTTTAAGGTTCAGGCTCTTTAACACTCAGCCAGGCTCAAAATCAGCCCTGAAGAAAAGGAGAGACAGAAAGGAAGCAGGACAGCGGAGGGAGGGATGTGGAATGAACTGTGCTGACAACAGGAGAGGAGGAGAAGGAGGTGATACATGCAGAAGAATCAGAGGTGCTGGTGTGTGAGAATTTTCAACTGTGGAGGAAGCTGTTTCTTTATCAAATTTCTTGTTTGTTTTGTTTAAAACCGGAGTCTTGAGAAATATCTGGCAGCACTCGTACTCTGCTGCTGAAAATACACATCGCTTTTGAAATTTGCAGATCCCTCTTTTCAAAGCTATGAACACTACAAACATATTTCTGCTTGTCTTCATCGCTTTGAGCTGGAAGCAATCAACAAATGAGTTAAATAACTAAATATCTGCAAATATTGAGATAAGCCTACAATGTGCTGAATACCACAAGGTCAAGTAAGAAAATATGTTCATGTTTTTAATTGCATTCACAGACTTGAATTCTCTGCATCTAGGTTTACCACATCTTATTAAATACATCATCTGAACTCAAAAAGGTTTGAAATTCAGATATTAACTTACCTCTTTTCAAAGCAAACCGTAAATATCTCAGTATTAGCTAGTTTGTCTCCTTGGACAATGTCACCTTTAGGACTCTACACAACCACCTCTTAGTTACTCTGTTTTAACCATAGAATATGTAAGCGCTTTATGTCAATGGCAGCGTTAATGGTTATGACTCTTCAAAGGGATTCAGCTAATAGGTTTAGCTCCATTAGCATTATGGTTTTCTTACGAGGGACCACTTGTGTTCCATCATGACTTATTATAGTGCTGCTCTGTGTGTACAGTAAAAGCATTTACTTGTTCCTGTAAAAGCAAAGATCTTAATCTCGGGTACATCAATGTGAGGAATGTGTTTACGTTGGGGTTGAGGGGTGGGGGGTCACAGGGTAGAGGTTGTGATGAGGGGAGCTGAGGAATGATCTCACACAGAGATGCTCCATAAATCCTGCTCATAATTGTTTCCCTACTTGGCGTGCAGTCTTGCTCCATAAAAGAGCAAAGCCAAGGGTGCTCTAAATGTCAGGGGAGCGGTGCGCTGATGAATTACCTTTTAAAGATATCAGAGAGAGGCGCATTTCAGGTGAAAGATGAGGCCAACGCAGCACTCTTAGGCCTTGTCTGACAGTGTGAGCATATTTCCCCCTCAGGGGAAATTTGTCTTTTTATCAACTGTCCAGAGAAGTCACCACATATCCTGGCTAAATAAATCAAAGAGAATTAGTTTTCTGTGTTCTCTTATCTCTGATGTGCCGGGTTTTTCTGCAGAGATCACCTGCAGATATGTGTTACTACGTGCAAATGTAGCTTTGTGTGTGTGTTTGTGTTGGCAGAATTAGCCTGACAGGGGAGGTGGCTGGTTTAGTTTCGGCTGGCAGCATACAAACACATGCACTCCGTTCTCTCGCTTATCAGCTTTTATTCAGAGACCTACGGTGACCAACTCAGAGGTGGGAATAAAGATGCACATTCAGAGAAGGTAGCAATCATATCGCAGCCCCCGAGCCAGGTTAGTCATAGATATACCAATAAGTGATATGGTATTATTGCCTAAAAGTGACTACACTTAAATGTTAATTGAGCAAGCTAAAGTAGAACTAGTTTTAAATAGAGGTTTCAGAATGTATGTTTGACCTTGTCTTAACTGGAACAGCTATCATTACAGACCCAGTACCTCCCCAGATAAGAGCACCCATGACTTCTCTCCACACAGGCTGTCTCTGCAGTAACCTGCTGTGATAGCTCCTGCTTAAAGGATAATACTTTTTTTCTTTCTTTTTTTTTACACATTAATCAGATCTGCTCTTTGACCATGGAGTATAGCACAGCCCAGATGAAATTGAAAAGCATGGTTTGGGTCCCTGATAATCCCCACAAAAGCATCAGTAAAATGTAGCAGTTGGTCTAATGGAAATGCTGGGGAGTTGGGGAAGTGAATGCAGCAGGTTTAGAAAGTCATGATAGGAATGTCAGAGAAGCTATGAGAATATTTCTGTTCCAAGTTTGACTTGTCATGTTGTTCCTGTTGATTTTATATGATCTGTGGCGCTTTCGCTTTAATAGGGATCCACAACTTTTCCATTGGGAAGATCTGAAATTGCCTTTTTCCTTGCTGTGAAAGCAGCCACTCACTCGTGTTAATTTCTGTGTTTCTTTCCATCAATCCCTCTCCCGATTGCATTTTACATTTACCATGACTTGTATGACTGCCTCTATGCTCCTCCATTCTTACTTTGTACTCCTGCTATGAATTTTGTGAAAGAATATGCCAAGGTGTTCCCCTTGGTGATGGCAGCAATCTGGCTTTCATAAACTCCTGTCCTCCAGACACTGCTTAGTACTGCTGCTAGCCCTGTGTGTGTAAGTTGCTTTGCATTCATTTTTTACACCACCACAGAAAGTAATAATACTTAATTTATGTTTGATCTCCAGTTTTGAAAAGGCCATGGCAGGACAGAGTAAGGCTTTTACATGAGATTAAAACTATTCTTCTCTTTCAGCTTATATTGTGTAAACAATTTTCTCTAGCCTCATTCACTTTACAGTGTGAGAGTTTCATATATCTTACCTGTAAACTACCAGCTTGTCAAAGACTGGACAGTAGTTGAAAAGCTTGAGAAAAGCGGATCATGATTGTTTATTGATGTGAAATTCAAGCAGAGGGTTGAGAAAAACGGGACTTGTTGGTTCAGGGGCTTATCTAGCGATGGTTGGCTGAGTAATTAAATCAGAGAAGCAAGTGAAGTTCTCCGCAGCTCAGTGCCTCGTCTTGTTTCCTCTTTAATCAGGTGGCTATTAAACCTCTGATTGCACTCTCCATCTTCTGACTTCAGCTTAGCCTATTAAACACAGACTGAAAGCGTTTTAGTCTGTGTGTTTGCGTGTGTGTGTGTGTGTGTGTGTGGTTGCATATTGTGTCACACAGAAAGGATGTGTGAGAATAGAATCATTCAGATTGCAAGTGGAAGAAAAACAAGGAACATGCAAATGCAAGTTGTGATAGAAAAGACACATATTGATGATGTAGTTGTCTTTCCACCACCTGCTGCGTATTATTCCACTTATGGTTGGCTAGATGATGAATGCTTCTTTCGATAACAATGAGTCTATTACCACTGACTTCTGAGATATTTGTGACTTTATATCCTAACTCAAAACACATGCCAGTGCATTTGGCTGTGCTTGCGGGGACAGATCGATGCTTCTTCTCTTTCCCTTTCACCTCTTTCTGCAAGTACCCACGAATCCTCTAGCACACTACCCCTCAACGTTTGAAGAAATAGTTAATATTACGCTGCAGTGAAAAATTCAGCTGTGGCCTCTGCCTGCACAGGCTGCGAGTGACATGCGGTATGACCCTCCTTCAAGGTGATCTCTTCTCTGCGCTCCACAGAGATCACACAGATTAGACTAATGCCACACTCAGACGGCTACCGCCGGCCACCGCCGGCCAAGCTGCCTGCATACATCCATCCTGATGTACTTATCTTCCTTGTACTGGCACAGACAAGGTTGTTAGGGAAAGAAAGTCAACGTTTGGGCTAGTTACAGAGAAAAACCCAGTCCTGTGTTTTTCTTTAAGATGCATTATAGAACAACTTGTTGTTTCTGCTGTTTTAACAGTTAATGATAAAATATATCTTGTGTGCATGTAAATGAATAAGTGGTAAAAAAAAAAAAGAAATTATACAAGATTGTGTGATGAAAAGGAAGTGGAATCTCCTTACAGCAAAAAATACATCTATTTGTTTTGTGTGACTTTGTGAATTAATTGTAAACGTTTATATCAATTTACCATCAAACCTTATTGCTTGTGTTTTCCTTTGTGTGTTTTCCTATAGCCCCTGTCATCCTAAATGAATTAAACTGGACCCAAGCACTGGAGAGGGTTTTTATTGAAAACTGGCGGGACGACAACTCTCTGCGCTGGCAGGTGTTTGGCAGTGCCACAGGAGTGACACGGTACTACCCAGGTAGGCTGCAGGGCACATAGTCAACAGTCTGCATTATAACTCATAGCACGATAAGTCTAAATTGACCCTAGGGGGCCTTAGCTGCAGGACATTGGCAATTTCTTATCAGGTGGATGTACAAGTAACTCAATAGACGGAATGAAATTATGATTACTTTGATCTAATCTGATCTAAAATATCCTACAGTGCACAATGTGACCTGAAGCTTATTTTCTGTCTCTCTCCAGCCACTCCATGGAGGGCACCCAACAAGATTGACCTGTACGATGTTCGCAGAAGACCATGGTAAGTGACTTTATCAGGATCAAGGGTACATAAGGCATTTATTCTTGAATTGTGTATCATCATTTTAGTAGCTTATACCCTCATAATATTAGAGGACTGAAGCCACTGTAAGTAGCATACTGTACTGTACATTTCTGGCATTTGCAATCTTAAAATATTCCCAAAAGAAAAACAAAAAATCCCGAACATAAGTGGTGATAGCAGGAATGATGCTGGTATTGTCCTGTCACACTTGATTTTTCTGTTATGTATAATATTGCTCCAAAATGTAGAAACTTCACTGGTCATTTTTCAAACTAAGATCAGACCAGCTTCCAGTTAAATGTTAGAGGAGTGTAAGTTTGTGTTTGAAAAAATAGTTTTCATAGTTTGGCTCACTTTAATATGAAGTATAATATAAGCAATGTCTAACTAAACCTTAAAATGCTCTGATTCTATTTAAAATTGACTACATTCTTAGCCAATAGACTGAAATTTAAGTATGTCTGATGTTTTATGGATTAGTCTGTTACTAATCCGTTACAGACTAATAGTCTGTAACGGATGTGAGTTGCTGGCCAATGTGAAATTCTCAGACCCTAACCTACCTTGTGAAGATGTACATAATCCAGATATTGAGGGACATTGCATCTACATATCTGGTCTCCAAGATCAGCTGTAACTTGCTTAATTCATAACTGATTTGTGTGAGAAATTGGATATCATGTTGATTGTGGTCACTGTTGTTATTTGTACTGGTATTAAATTGAGTTATTTTAGGTGGATCTGATTTACCAACCACATAGCCACAGTTTTGTGCAGGCACAAAGCTTTAAGCAATATTTTTTCAGTATTTTATCCTCTGAATTCCTTCAGACATGTAAAATTCTGAACCTCCTATTTTTTTTGTAATCTATTAATGCACTTTTTGAATTTATTAAAGAGGGCTATTATCCCTTCTAAACACCCTGTGACATGAATTAAAAACACACTTCTGAACAAATGTGATTATACCTGGTCTCAGATATTGTTTTATCTAAAATATTGTATTTTAATCTAAAGTTAATTGCGGCTATTAATTACATGTGTCTCAACTCACATCAAGTTCTAATGGTCGATTTGAGCAGTAAGAGCAGATTTCTCTCAAAGTACATCAGTAAATCCGAAAATCAGCAGCAACTGCAAATTAGAAATGTTGAAAATTGCAGAGATCCAACTTTTCATTGTAACACCCGTACCAACTCAGTTCTGTCCTGCTGTCTTGAAAGAGTATAAACACACACTGTGAATACCTTCAGATTTTAATTAGTCTATTATAATGGAGGCAACGGTGCGTGTCCATTTGCCTTTTATTGTTATATTGAAAATAATTTGAAGTCTTTTCTTTTTATAATCTTCATAATTATTTTCCAAGTAAAAAAGTAAAGCCTGCTTTCATTAGGCTATATAGATACATTTTTCTATGTACTGACTAAAGGGCAACATTTTTATCATTTAATAAAAAGGTAGTTTGAATATAGCTACATTTACAAGAAAACAGCTTTAACTTATCAGTCCAGTCATGTACTCTGCACTTTTTGTTTTCCTGTGTGGACCTGATGTGCTCCTTCCAGCTCAGAGTTTACAAAGTGTATTGTTTGATGTAATGAGAAGCATTTTTCTTCTCAAAAAACAATGATATGCAATACTTTGCACAGAAACATGCTCAGAAAGTCGGGCTGGAAAGAACAACCTGGTTCAACCAATTCACCTCTTTCACCCACCCGAGCTTCCTGTCCACCCTTCCACTTACAGTCTACCTGCAACTGTCACATTGGCTTTGTGGTAGTCCTGCCTGTTGCCTGGTTACAGGTTGGAGCGAACTGGACATAATCATGACAGCAATGTTGATTAGACCTGACCCCATTTTTCATCTCGGTCCTCATCCAGCTCAAATTGAGTGGCTGTTTGAGGTCAGGCCAAGCTGGCAGATGAAGTCAACAAGCGCAGACTAAACAAACTAAACAAACAAGGGCAGTACAGCCTTTGATTTGTGTTTTAAGGTTGCAACAACTCAAGATCTCAAATATGAAATCTGAATAACCTGATGACAAAGACTGAATGTGGGGATAATTAATGTTAATTAGTGTAGAATCAGTCACAAGTAAAGTTTAAAGCTCCAGTCATGGAATATACTCCTATCCATATTAACCAGTGCCTCCCAAACAAATTAAATACAACATAACAGAACATTAAAATAACTTAGGTTTAGATTCCTAAAAAGTGTCGCTTGAACACAATAAAATCTAATAAAAGGTTGAAATTCATTAAAAGATTGCACACTTTCACCGTGCAAAGATTAGATTGAGCTGTGCTCTATGGGTTAAAGAGAGACAGAATAAATGGATATTTGGTGAACTGTAAGAAATTTGGATTCAGGGATAGATTTTGAGTGTGAGAATGAATGTACATTGCGTTTGAGGTGACATCTCAGTTTCCATTTATATTACAGAAAATGTTCTTTAACAAGATCAAAATGTTCAAATCCGTAGCCTAACATCTTAGTATTTCTACAACCACGAGACTAACAAGGTGTTCCTTGACAGCTTAATTAAATGAACAGTAGACAAAGATCTCCCTAGTATTGCACTGTCACTTGAGGCAACGCTATGAACATGTAAAATCCTGTAAACACAAACTAGTATGCAGAAAGACAAGTTAAAACATTGATCCTGTCTGTGGTCTGTCAGTTCAGTTCCCGAAGAACACCAGAATTTAATACTCTTACAAATGTTGTGACTGGAAAACTCTTGCTGGAGACAGGAAGGAACAATGGATGAAAAGGATAAGAAGGGCTGCCAAACGGCAACATTATTTGTGATGAGGTTAGACAGAGGAAGAGGTGTATTTTTGTGTAAAGGGACACCTTGTCACCTCCCTGGTCCTCCATGTTTGTCACTGTCATTTTGTTGAGCTTTTCCTCATGTTGGCATCTTAGACATTCCCATATCCTGTTGCTTAGCAACTTGTGCCAAAGCGGAGCTGAGTGGCGGGGCTGTGGAAAGCAGTGTCATGAGGTGTCAGGTCAGACTTCTATGATTATAGTCTAACATGCTGTCTCCCTGACTGACGTCCTCTAGAGAGGTCAGCCAATCATGTGCTTTATAAAAACTGAGAGCTTGGGTTAGGTAGGCCCATCACATGTATATTTGTGACAACAGTAGATACAAGCATCTGCCATAGGGACAGTTGTACAAATAACAACATGAGCAGTTACATGATATGTTAAGGTAAACATCCCTTATGCATCGCTCTCGAATAAAACTGAAATTTCAAAATGAATTTCCACCTCTTTTAACTTGAAGAAATCTACACTGCAATTGTTGATGCTTGTGTTTTTAGAATAGGATTTTGACATATCTTTTAAACAAAGATTTAACCACATGAGTGAGTTTTTCCAGCTGCAGATGCACATTTGCTTTGGTGGTGTACTTCTGAAGCAGGACAGAGCCGAATATAGCCTTTCATGTCCTATACAAGATGTGTCATTTTTTTAGAAATGAAATGTGGCAATAAACAGTAATGTAAGACAATGGCGAATGTTATAACTTTAACATGTACATGTATGAAATGCCAAGCTGTCGATTAGCTATGTAGTGGAATATATTGGAAAATTGTACGTCTATGTTGGCAGAGAGGATATACAGTAAAGCAGCCACAATTCCTTACCAGCTTGTTGTATCATAGCCATGTAGTTTTACTGGGCCAGACTGATAGTGTCATGGGTGACTGGGCCAGAGC
>JAPMNP010670719.1:0-10139 GCA_029874935.1 Atherina boyeri | reverse complement strand
CAATCGGGGGAGGTGGAGGGTTCTAAAGTATCCAGAACTTCTGTGTATATTTTTATTGACCTATTTTGGCCATTTTCATCAATTTCTTTCATAGGCCACGATTTCACATAATTGCAGTACCAGTTTCGGCCAGAATCTTACATATTGTACCTTTAAGGTTGCCTATGTCGTTACATCACATATGTGATCATGTGGAAATGCTATCAGTTGCTCGACAGGAGCAAGCAAAACACTAAATTATAGCAACCTGTTTTGCTGTATCATTGTGGAAAATTGTAAGCAAATCTAATGGAATCAATATTAATATGAGTCTTGGACATTAACCAAATGTGACCAACTTTGAAGGATCTTGAATAAACACACATAACCCAGTTGCAAACACATTAAACTTTTTTTTCTTGACTTTTTTTTTGCGTGTAGAAGAGATAGAAACGTTTGCTTACATCTTCGACATCAACTACACCAATCTGTGGGGAGGAGAGATCAATACCGAACGTTTTCTCCCAGTATGGAACCAGCTGAAAGTGAGACACAGACGGGAGATGAGCATGGTGAGGCTTTCTAATGCAGTTTACGAATGATGACTGGGAAGCATCAAAGAAGAAGCAACATCAAACAACAAAAGGAAATGTTCAAACCAGGGGGAAGTTGTCAGGGTCGATCCAGATGATGCTGAGGTTGGGGTTATCAGTGTTCTCGCGAGCCACTTCCTTCAGGATTTCCAGGAATTCAAAACCATCTAGGAAATGGTTAACAGGTTAAATGTAATCATGTTATTCCATGAAACCATGAAACATATGATAACCAATGTGTAAATAAAAGGCACAACGCTTTAAATTTACCTGGGTCATCCTCCTCTGCAAAGGCAACAATGTGCTCTCCATCGATGTCATCCTCCTGTGTAAACAAAAAAGGGCTTACAGAGGGTGTTTTTCCTATTTCAACTCTAAATAAGAAAAAAGGTTGGAGATATGATTACAGTACTATTAAATGGATCACAATTTATTAATGAGATAAATTTTAGCACTCTTACCCAGATCTCGTACATGCTGTGAGGCTGAAGCTTCCTTAAAGTGGGTCTGAAAGAATAAAGAAAATAATTATTCTAACCATTTTTAAACTAAAAAAATTATCTTGTTAGTATTTATAATCAAAAATAATTTAAATGTAGCACTTTTTTTTGGTTTAAATACATTTTTTGCTTACATGTTACTGACATTATGCCTATGTTTGCAATATAAGGGGGACTACAGCTCAAGGTTTGCTTGGTTGATCAGATTCACCTGTCATGCTCTTCAATGAAATCAACAATCTCAGACTCAATGTAAGGCTTTCCAGGGATGGTGACGGGTTCTTCCATGAATGGTTCATAGAAATCAACTTCATTCATCTTCAGTTTCAGCTTCTTGGCAATCTGAACAACAGAAATGAAAGCAAACAGTGAATACATGGCACAACTCATCACTCTTCACATTCTCATATCGTTTTATTATCCTATAACCTTGGCGTCAAATATGGCAAAGAATTTGACAAAAGGATGAAACTCTTCAGCAGCATCGTCATACTCGAGGAAATCTGGATTGAGAAAATACAAAAGAACACATTTTTTAGGCCCATACAGAAGTCCTGCGTAACAGAAGAAGGGTTTTGTTTGAAGCTCAGGCAACCTACGAGGGGATTTCTCGCTCTTAAAGTAGCCAACCAGTTTGATGACATCATCCATGTTGTAGAAACCCTTCAGCTCACGTTCGTTGTCGATGATCTCCACAGGGTCTTCAATCACCTAAAGGGAAGATTTGTCATATACATATATAATAAGAACTGACAAACATCCCAGTGCAGTCTACAAAATTGAAAAAAGAAAAAAGAAAAGCTACCCGGGTGAAATAATTAGCATTTCTCCAACGTTTGTAGAATTGTGATTTAACGACAGTACTTAGCATCATCTCTCTCATGCAGTACTTACGTCATAGAGGAACTCAACAATTGTATCTGCAGCCAGCTCTCCATCATACTCAATTATCTCATCATCTGCAAAGATGTAGATGCTTTCCACTTCGTCCAGGCCTGGAGAGAGATCACAATTATACCTAAATTAAGCAAGTTAAGCTAAATTTTGAAAATATACAATTCAGAAGTCAAAACCCCTTTCTTCAGACTTCCCCCTGAAACCACACCTCCAGAGTACAGGAACACGCAATGCAGAGGGGGAGGCACCAATGCCAACTGTTTTTGATTGACATATCACCATTCCATCATTTCGGACTGGATGGTCAAATGATTGGATGGTGTTTTTCCAGTCCTGTACGCTCACCAGGTGATTAATTTTTTTTTGTTTTTGTGATAGAGCATCTGATTAATTGGTTACAATCGGCGTTGAAGAGGAATTAAATCAATATTGTAAAAAGTGCTCTAGAAAAACAAACAGAGTCATGGCCATAGCCATTATTTCAAACAGCCAGCAAGGGGAGATTTGGCAAGTTTAATTGTACATTAGAAAATTGTTGTCAATCTCACTAAATACTTTCTAAAGGGATGAGCTTTGCACTAAATAGTCAAACTTATGAATTAGTAAAGCTGCATCAAAACTAAATTAAAAAAGTTAAAAAAAGGGCAGCAGATCTACAATAGTTTTTCGCTACCATCTAGAATTATTGCCTTAAGTTCACATTATGAGCTTCTTGCATCTGGTAAGAAATCGTCATGTAATGGCCAAAATGCTTGAAATCAGGTCAAGTCGACAATATTTAATATGTTACATAATTTTAAAACCACTGTGTTCTGTATACTTTCTCTTCACTGTCATAACTGTGAAACCTTGAGTCCTAACTTTTGGAATTCATCATTGTCAGAAACCGTATGACTAATATGATAAAACATGATGACCAGACCAACAAAATTTCCAGATCAGATCAGATCCGACTCTGCGTCTGTGTAAGTTTCCATGGTTGTTGTTAGAAAGCTGTCATATCTTTGGTGAACACTTGAGGGCAGGGTTGGTTCAGATATTGTCACACCAACCTTTTATTGGCAGATATTTATTCAAAAGTATCATTAACTACATCACATTTCATCTAAGGCATTCTCATCAGATAGTGTTTTTTTTTTAACAAAATTAGGTCAATAAAGATAAATTACTCCTCCATGAACATGAGTTTGGATTGTTAACAACTATAGGAATGACTGAAATGAACAATTTGGTTAAAACAAAAGAAAACACCTTGAGAAATGTAATGGCATTGATCTGCTGAGTGAAATTAGACTTTTTTTTTGCCTGCAATCTCTGTCAAACTTACCAAGCTTCTTGGCAACAGCAGAGCCTTTCTTTTCATCCACCAGGCCAAATCCAATGTCCTCATCTTCAAGTTCACCCAGAACTTGGGCTGCAAGCTACACAGAGTGATAGGGACACAAAGAAGTGGGAGAGGTGGAGCAAAAGGCAGATAAACTAAAAGATGCATTTTTATTCCATGACAGTTTATTTCTGACACTGACCGATATTTATGATGATGGATATTTCAAAATCCTAGAAAGCCATTAAAACGTACTTTCAGTTTCATTTACGTGTGTAAACCCTTGGCATTTCATCTCAATTTCAGGGCCTTAAAGGCACCATCTCTGAAGTGCTGCCTTGCACTTTCTAAATCTGAGTGAAACCAAAGCCAACAATTGACAGGCCTCATAGCGGACATGGGAGGAGGACGAACAGCAGGGCTTCCAGACGAACAAGAGGGGCAGAACTTGAACCAGCTATGTCGAAGGGAAGAGACACAGCAACAGGTGTGGTGGAAAAGGAGAGGAGTTCACTCTCTGC
Organism: Atherina boyeri; assembly: GCA_029874935.1. Lineage (NCBI taxonomy): Eukaryota > Metazoa > Chordata > Actinopteri > Atheriniformes > Atherinidae > Atherina > Atherina boyeri. The sequence continues at coordinate 6,325 of JAPMNP010670719.1, read as the reverse complement.
AAAAGTAAAGATGCAGCACACATGCACACACATTCTATCACATATTTACTGTACACATGTAGACTTAAAGCAAACCCCTTCTCTTCACACAGAGCGATTACCTGTTGCACCGTTGCACAAAGCTTCCCATTTGTTCTCATTTCTTAGAACCATTTCACGTCATTCAGTATCAAATCTTGACTTCTCCTTGAAATGGGAGGTTATACTTTGCATGAAGTGAGTCTGAAGCGTTGTAGCAGGTTGCAAAGCTGGAAAATGGATTCATACTATAAGCAACCAAATGCCCCATAGCACCAGCACAAATAGCCAAACGCTATTTATAGTGTTTTAGTGTCATATTTGCTCTTTGCAGACAGTGCTTAATGCCATCCATTCCTTTGATCTCTGGATTAGAGGCCGGACTCGAACATTGACTCGGTTAGATTAGGTTAAAGCTGCTAATGGGAATGGACTCATTTTAGTTGAAAGGTTCAATTCTCCCAAATCATACAAAAAAAACCATGTTCTCTTATCTGTCTACTCTTTCAGTTTTAGTTCTACCCTCTAGGGTCACCTGCAAGGATTTAAGGAAGTCACTTTTATTAGCTAAGAAATCGTAGAATGCAATTAAGTCTTCGGTACATATTTCCACGGCTTTCGGAATGCATTGAATAAATTAGAGATCATGTTTCAACAGTTTTAGCCTGCTGGATATAAGATTATTTTCTCTTTTTTGTTTGTCTGTTTTTTTGAGAAAGTAACTAAATAAAGAGTTAATTTAATTGGTTCCAATCTTAATCTAAGGTATGGATTTATGGGATTTTGGTTTTTAGGGTCTTTTTTTTGTTTGATTAGGTTCCATTTTATAGCATTACCATGTGCAGAGGAACCTGTTTTCAAAACTGTTTGCTCAGTTGTAATACATATAAGGGCTCATTTAAGTTCAACATTAAATGCATAGATATAAGGAGGCACAAGCTCTTCCTCAGCTTCCTGTTAACTTTTGTGTAGAAAGGTGGATTATGAGTACACATCACCCATTTTTTATTTATTTATTTATTTTGATATGAGTGTCAATCAATAGTTTTCAGATAGTGTCTCATGAGGATGCTATACACCAGAAATTGTGGGGGAATAGTGCGGTTCGTGTGCAACCAGCAGAAGAGACGAAGAAGAAGAAGAAGAAGAAGAAGAAGAAGAAGAAGAAGACAATATATTGGCGGAAGTTTTTGAAGAGAGGCTGTGCAAATGTGCACAGAACTATGAACACGTCTATGATGTTACCTTGCCTGGGTTTAGGGACCGAAAAACGGCACCATGTTTACTATTGTCTGAAACTGTCCTCAGAACTTGGAAATGAGCTCTGCACTGCCCTCTAGTGGATGTATAATCTAACCACCATGGCCATGTATAGCTGACATGGGGGGCATGTGGGCAGTGAAACAGATATGGTAAATGCTAAATGGACTTTATTTATATAACGTTTTTATCCAAAGCGCTTTATTTGAGTGCATAAAGTGAGCATAAATGGGCCGTACGACTGTCTTTTTTTCTGAAAAGAGCAAAGGAAAAAGACGAAAAAACGCTGAGCTGCTATTTTTGAAAAAAAAAAAGAAAGAAAAGAAAAACAACTATTAAATGAAGACTTAAACTTAACTTTTTATGAAATAAACTTTATTTTATGATTTTATATTTCTTTATTGAAGAAACTGGTGGTGGTATCGTAATTTTATGATTTGGGTGAATTGGCGCTTTATACTCAGCGATGCTTGCATACATGTTTCATTGGATGATTGTGAGGATGGATGGACATGTTAGAAACTGATTAACAGATTTACAGATTAAATGGTGTTTTGTTCTTTTTCAAACAACATACACTTACTTTTCTTTTCACAAATGGAACTTAATGTGGCACAGCCCAAGCTGCTGCTGTTACTGGACTTTGAAAGCAGTTCAGTCTTCATTGGTCTGCCATGTGGGTTCTTACTTCGTGTAATTTCATTTCTTTAAAAACTAAACTGCAGTCAAGGAGTGAAAAATTGGAACAATTAGTAGATACTGCGGCAACAGAAGAATCTGTATTTCACAGCCCAGCTCTGAAACACTTTGACACAAGCAGCATACCTCAACATACCTGAAAGATATTTGCTGCTACACCTGTGACCAACTGCAAGAAGAGGCAACGCTTTAGAGAAAAGCACAAAAGTCACAGCCTCCAGGTTTCACAGGAAACAAAATAGGCTAATGGTTGAGAGATTAGTCATGCCCCCAATAACAGTAACAGTGGGCTACGACTACCTGAAAACCTCATTTAGAGATGACTCATATCTGCAGTAAAAGCATTTAAATTTCCACAAAATTTAGACTCAAACAATAACAAACATCATTGGATTTTTGTTTTTTTTTATTTGCAAAAAACAATTAATTTATAATTTGGAGATGCTTCTACCAGTATGGTGTGCTTGATTTTTTATTTATTTTTTTACGTCATTATAATCAAGATAATACACACACATCATGGAATTAATAGTGAACGTAGCACAAAAAGTAAGGACATTTGTTTGGCTGATTATTTTTTTGTTGCACCAATACTATCAATAAATCTCAATCACACTGGAAAGCCAATTTATTTTCCTTTTAAATGGTGCCATATTTGTAGAGAAAATTCAGTTGTGGGATAAACAGCAGAGGAGAGTTTGTGGGTCATGCCCATCATAAACTTGCCAAATCTTCTCTGTCAATGCCAGAAAGCTGATTCCACACACTCAACTCTGCTGCTCATCCCATGAATGCATTTTCCTTACAAATGTTGCTCCATTTCAAAGGAAAATAAACAGAGTTTCCAATGATTTACAATTTATTGCCAAGGATCATTGTTACAATAAAGAAACAATCAACAAACACAAATGTCTTGACGTTTTTTACTAAGTTTAGTTTAATTTTATTCCTCCATTATATACAAATACAGAGTTGGGTCTGTAAATATGAACAAAAACGTCCTATGTGAGCTGCCAGAGAAAAAATCATGTTTTCCAACACATGCATATGTGTTGGTATTTGTGCGTGTTTGCACAAATACATGTAACAAAAAGGAGAGGTTTATAAAACAAAGCATTTTGCAAAACACGACAACAGAAAGGAAAACATAAGAAAGAAAAAACACAATACAGATAACACAACATTCTGCACATCAAAACATCTTAGAGAGCACAATCATAAGACTGAAAACATAGAATTTCACAAAATGGATTCATTTTTATATTCCGCTTATCCAATTCAGGTGGAATTGGATGACCATGGACAGGTCGCCAGTCCATCACAGGGCAATTTAACAAACTCTCCCACCAAAATTGAAAAAAATATTAAATTTCCTTTTATGAACCCAAAATGGGCCACTTTAAAAATGAACATCACCAAAGTCCCAGATGACAAATCAAATATCATATCCTCTTTGTATGGGCTGCCCTCCGCTTGTATATACAAATATATCATATCTGGCCAGATAAAAGGAAATACTGCTGTGATTTGGGTAATGACTTTCTTTATTGAACCACCAAAAAAAGAAAAAGCCATAAATGCTAAATGTGACAGAAGAACTCAAATAACTTTCATTGTCGCGTGTTGTGTGCATGATTACATTTTTCAATAGCTGTCTGAAAGCAGTGACAAATTACAGAGAAAACGCCACCATATACCAACCTGCAATTAAGAGACTGTTGCTGTGGAAACCTAATGTAACACTGCAGAAGTGGCAGACATTACCAACAATGCTTTAAAGAGGAGAACTGACACGACGACAACAGTTGCCAGACTAACTATTCCTCAAAGGTCATCCACATTTACAGCCCAGTTAACACGGGGCATGGCACTATTAACAGCGCTACTCATGAGTAAGGTGATGCTGTGGGTGTTTGCGGTGAGGTGGGGAGTCCTGCAGCTATATGTAGAAATGAGAGTGAGAAGGATAGAGAGGAGGGCAGGAACACTCTGATTAACATTCATATCTTTCACCACCAATCATCTTCATGATTTCTCACCATTTCTACTTTCCCTTCCCTATCTTTGAGTCCCCTAAGACTCCCCTTTTCACTTTCCCATCTGTTCCCGTGCTATCACCCGACCCATCCAGAAGTCTGAGTGTGCCGTGCCAAGTGTTAGGTCAGCGGTGTAATTGCTTGGCTTCGTCTCCCAGTGCCCAGTCACTCTCACCCAGTGCCCAGTCACTGTCAGCTTGTCAGGTGACCAAGTTGAGAGCAGAGTGTCACGGTGAGTTGTCAAAAACGTGCTCTGGCTTGCTGCTGCACTTGGCAGCGGCACCAAAATCATGAGTTAGGAGTGTGTTTGTAATGCTGTCGGGCTGTACGGATCTGTGGTAATATACAGCACCTGTTTAATTTACGCAAGTTTGCTGACATATTAGTTGTTTAGGTTAAACCAGAATCGTGCGTCATACAGGTTTTGCTCAAATAAACATTTTCTAAATGGTATTCACTATTCACCATCAATACTACCAGTTTCTAAATTTTTGGTACTACTACCTACTAAGAATCACTGAAAATATCCTTGGTGTCTTCTGAAAAGCTGATACCTAGTTCCCTCACAAATGACAGCTGTAATGGACTCAGACTATTAAAAATAACTGCATTAGCAACTGCAATATTCATTGTTTTTATTCATCTCCCATTGTTCCTGTGAGGTTAAATGATGTTCAAATACAATATAGTGCTATAGACATAGTTGATCTAGCAAAATCACACTTTAGCCCAGGGGTGCCTAAGTCCTATTAATAATAAGCTATTATCCTGAAACTATCTAAGATGCAACCCTCTCCAACACACCTGAATTAAATAAAAGGCTTGCTACCATGGCTCTGTGGAGTAATTATGTTAATAACAGTGAAGATGCCAGTGAGTCCCCACAAGAGGTCTATGAGATAGTGATGAATATGGACAATAATAGGCATGTGGTGCAGACAAGATACCTACTGAAAACTTAAAGGTGGTGTAGAAGATTTTTATGGCAATTCAGAAAGCAGAGATTAGGGAGTTTTTGAATAAAGCGCATGCAGAAGACCAGCCTACTTGAGCCACAGCTCCCTCAGCTGTGGCCATTTCAAATGGCTCTTTAAGACAGTGTTAACGAACCTGATTGAGTGATGGGCCAATAGTTGAAGAAAAAAAGTGAAGAGAGCAGAAATCATTGGCTGATATATTTTAAGTCCCATTAGTTTCACAGCTGATGTGTTATGGAATTATTTTTGTGCCGAAAGAAACAAACAAAACTTCTTAAATGTCAAACAAAAATAGGAATTTGAATTGGTCTTTTACTCTTCTAATAGTGCATTCTCTATTTACAGTTCCCTCTGCTTCTCTCTCTCCGGTCAGACTTTTGCTATGACTCTCAGTTTTGCAGTCTCTCTGCAGCTTTCTCTCGTTTGCGCTCCCTGACTTTTTGTTTGCAGTTTTGGCACAATCCTCTCAGGTGGGCGGGTTTTTTCAGGAGATTGTGCCAATTGGCTAGTTAGTTTTTGACTGACTGCTCATCAGCGCAGTGCCCAGGAAGTTGTGTATAGGTAGCTGGCACTACCTGTACATAACAGGTAGCTCTTCTTCTTCGTTGTGTCTTCTTTCCATATTAAAGCAAGCTTTGCTTTGCGCGCCTATAAAATATAATTCAAAGAAAAGTATTATCATGATCGTTCAGTGGAGAGGACTCAAAGCAGATATTTCCTGACTTTGTCTTGTCAGGTAACAGGCTAAATGTCAGTGATGAATGTAAATATTTGGGGCATTTGGGTCTGATGATAGAGCCGTTTACAGACTGTCATATGTTTTATGGACAGGCTAATCCGCAGGTTTGGAATGCGCTCACCAACTGTAAAAATTAGACTTTTTAAGGCAGTCCCATGTATACGGCCCACCTGTGGAGGCGCTACAAAAAGAACAGCATGCAGAAACTCATTGTGGAATTGGTTTACGGAAGCTCCTGAGGATCCCACGATGGAGCTTTGCAAGCCAAATGTTCGTAAATGCAGATGAGCCCACTTACCCTGCAGTAGTGCTCATGTACAGGTATGTGTCAGACTGCATCACTACAAATTATGTTACTGAGCTGTCATGCCTGAAGATCTGCTATGATATCATATTTACCTGTCTTTTTGAGCTGCATTTCAAACTTTTTGTTTTAAAATGATCTTTGAATTAAAAAAAAAATTGGGCCTCATTCACCAACCGTTCTTAGGAACAAATTTTTTCTTAAGTCCTACTTACAAAGTTTTTACGAAGATTGTAGCATTCATGAATGTTTTCTTATCTTGCCTTTGTTCGTAGGTAAGAACAAATCCTAC
>JAPMNP010670671.1:0-15449 GCA_029874935.1 Atherina boyeri | reverse complement strand
CAGACGCCCATATTCGGCAAAATGATTCCATCACAACGCCTTTTCCTGCTAGGTTAAAGATTTTTTAAAAAGTGTCTAAAATCTTTCTTCTTTGATGAAATGAGTTCAAAAAGAGGGGAGTGTGGGGGTTCAGAGGGGTGTAGACAGGTCACCTGACCCGTGAGTCTGTGGGTGGGGCCTGGAGAATGTGCTCTGATGCGTGCTGATGACAGGCCGCTAAGTTTAGTCCAAAGCCTGATCAACACCAGTTGGTCTGCGTGTGAAGACGTGGCCGTTTTTACACCGCTGACACTTGTTCATCTGGAAAACAGAACAGATGATGATGATGATGACTCTTTTTTTTTTTAGTATCATTCCAATACAAATTCTGATGGAAAGCCAAATGAATACTGTAAATACAGCCGAAAATTTATACTTTCCAACTGTGTAAAACAATAACCCTTAATGGAATTATTACTAAAAGATTCAACCTGAGCTCAGAGGAGGCTGAAAAGAGATGGGTGGATTAACAGCTGGGAAAATATGTTTTTTTTCTTTTCCTGTTACTGGTGTCTTGACTGTCTTAGGACATTATGAGTGGAGCCAACATGTGATTGTCTTTTTCTTTTTTTTGTAGACTATTTTCTCCTGAAAGACAAGTAAACATTGAGCAACGGTGGTCGTGGCCAACCGGGCGGATCTGTCAGGTTCATCAAGTTGGTCACGCCTAGGAACAACAGCTGATAAACGACACGTCACAGCTGTCGGATGACACCTCTTTCGCCAATCGAAACATGTCAGGGAAACTGATATGGAAAACTCTTTCCCACTTAAAAACTTGTATTTCAGAAGAAAATAGTTATTATTAGTTATAATTATTAATTAATTATATTAGTAAGAATTAAACAAGAAAACGTAAAATGTGGGGAAATGGCATAAAAAAATCTAATCTGATGGTATTTGTTCTGTTATGGCACTTAGTGCAGCACCATTTGGTCTTGTCTGTCACCAGTTTCACTAAAACGAAGTGCTTGTATCCTTCAGTGATGTTGGTGAGTTGCAGGTGCTCCACTGATCTGTGGAAAATAAGAGTTGTGTGTATGCTATTAATGACACAAAAATACATCCTTCAATGTCTAAACCAAGATGTGCATATCTTCTAGAAATCTGTTGTGGAAAGTGCCATCTGCTGAAGCAGCAGCATCAGATACCTAAAGAAACTGATCAAACTGATCAAGAAGCCCAGATCATCAAAGCACAAATTGATTAACATAATGGGACTTTTTCCAGACCCTCTGCATAGCACCATGAGGAAACAGCAGTGTGTTTTTAGTGAGTCTTCTTCAGGTCTGCTTTAAAAGAAAGCAACAGCCATTTACATCAGGAACCTATTTGAATACTTTGTTTTAATTGGATTTTATAAGACACTATTTTAATTTTGAAACTTGTGGAATAATGTATTTTTCAAAACACATTTGACAGATTAGATTTAAAATGTGGTTTTTAAGGAATAGAAATTGACTGAGATATGATTTCCAAGCTGATCTTAAAGTTTGTGAAGACACACAATCTTGACATCAAAATTGAGGGTTTCACATGCAAAACACAGCCTCAAAGCAAGCAAGGAAACAACATGTCATCTAAACAAACAGAAGCATCGTGTTAATTTTGTGTTCAGGAGAAGTGATGCTGTGATTCTGGTGGATCATTTTGACATAAATGCATCTCCATTAGAATCAGTCCATAGTGGGAACCTACCATCCTCACTGTCGGCCAGATCCTGTGGAGGGCGGCAGATGCTGGGAGGTCTGGAGTGGCCCTGCGTGGAGCTGGATGTTCGGGCATCTTGGTGTTGGAGGTGAAGCCTCCGTGCCTCAGCCAGACTGCCAGCAGCTCCGGGGCTCTGCAGGAGCTTGCTCCTCTGCATGGCCACGCTGTAGTCTGGAGGTTTGAGGTGAGGATGCCGAGGAACGACACCTCCTGGCCCACTCACTACTCCATCTGTGAGGCCAAGATCCCCAAGAGCTAGACCCTGGTAGCCTGGAGGGGTGGGAGGGGGAGCTCGGTAACGCTCATCCTTGGCGGGGGAGGTGATACAGTACACTGGATGGAGGTGCGGATGAAAAGAAAGGAAAAGATGGCGCAAAGAAAGAGGTGGCAAGGGGGGATACAGGGGTGGGTTGTGAAGAGGGAAGAAACAAAAGATAATAATGGAAAACTGAACTTAATGTGATGGTTCACCAACACAATACACAACTACAGTATACATGCACCAACGTGTCGAAAATCAAAAGAAAAACATACAAACAATGAGATGAATCACTGTAGTACATACAGACACAGCTAGAACTTAAACTAATATCTGTTTTCAGTGTTTACTAATGTTTCTATTGTTTTCCAGATTAACTAATTAGGCTTTGCTTTAAAAAACATCAGAAAATTGTTTTAAATGCTCATTGTACATTTCAAAATAATTGCTCAAAACCTAAGAATGTTCATTTACATGAATTTGCTCCAAAAATTTGATGTGACGCAAGCAGAGAAAAACCGACTTCTATCTACAGTTCTAAAAATCTACAGTTTTTCTAAAATCACTGTTTTGGCAGTGAATGTACCCCTTCTAAACAAGATTGTTTCACCCTAATATGAAACTAAACTTTAGTGTCACATATACAGTTTTACATGTTAGCGGATGATGTTCAGTAATTCCTATAAGATGTAGAGCAAACACCAATAAGAATCATATTCAAAATCCAACAAATGTCACCTGTTTACTTGATCATAAAGGCAAACTAAGTAACAAAAAGCTGCAATAACTCACTTAAAACTAAATTACTAAACTTCAGTGACTTCTTGTGAGCTGAATATAAAACACTGACAGAAATATCTATAGTCAGATAAAGTCAAATGCATTGTCTCATTAAAAAGCAAAGAAACTTCTAGTGGTTCAGGCTCAAACTCCTCTGAGAACCTATCAGAAATGCAGCAAAAGCGTTTATCTAAACCACTCTACCTACAGGGGATCAAACTTGGAACCTGTGCCCTCACCTATTAGGCCCTTCTCTGTGCTTGACGTCACCGTTTTGTAGGCAGGGTCTGTGCTTTGCCCTCCTTCGTCGTTGGCCGGCGAGGAGGGCTGCTCCGAGGTGTTTCGCCGCTTTACTGTTCCATAATTCCCCTCATAGTTGTCCGACAGTGAGCTGGATGAAGCCCAGCTCTGCTGTAACTGACTGGAAAGATCAGCACTGGAGTCTCTGGAGTGCTGCTTGGCAGACTCCTGGATGGCCCACGCCGGCCCACCGGCCTCCACCTCCGCTATCGGCCTGGTAATCTGTGTGTGCTTGAAGCCGCCCAAGTGTGTGTGCGGGTGGCCGTGGATGCCGTGGTCCCAGGGCCGGCAGGAGGAGGTGGGGAGGCTTTGGAAAGAGTCGTGAGAGTTGGAGGAGCAAGATGTCCAGCTGCCGCGCCCGCTGTCAGCTACAGAGTCCAGGGAGGTGTGGTCTGGGGTCAGCTCCTCCGTTGAGATGGAGGAGGAGAAGGTGCAACCTCGTGCTGCGTATCCTCGAGCCAACAACGAAGTACTACCAAAGATGAAGAGAAATGGGGGAGAAGGGAAATAGCACCTTAACCACAACTCCTCTTAACATCTACTGTGTCAAATCGGTGTCAACAGACAACACCACACTCATGAGTCATCCTGCAAAAACTGTTTTCAAGACGATCAAAAACAGCAAAAAAGTTTGATGTGTCTGGGATATTTAAAAAAAAAAAACAGAAAGACAAAAAACAAAAAATATTTTAAATGTCTATGCAGTTAAAGGAAAAGTACCACTTTTTTCAACATGGACCTTAACTACAGCACGAAACTCCCCTGGACAATTTTGGAGTTACGGGAATTCTATCGGGAGATATTTAGATCTATCGCGCTGGTGTACATATCCATTCAATGGAAATGGTCGGGGCAACGTCATTTCACCCTCTAATAAGACATTATCTGCCACAAAATGCCTTCATCTCACCGGGTGAGTTTATGAACGTATTTCATGCTATAAATAAGGTCCAGGTTAAAAAAAAACAGTACTTTTCCTTTAAGAAGACCCTCACTCCACATGTCCTCACTTGGAGACTCCGCAGCAGGGGGCTCAGGGTAACTTTCTCAGCAAGTGACCGAAGCAGAACTTCATGAACTAATGCCAGGCTGTCAGTCAGTCAGACCACCCAAACTCCAAAATGAAGGAAGTCTACTCTTACCTTTATATACATTTATCTAATGTATGAAAACTAAATGACTGTGAAAGGACATAAAGCAAAAACTATTGGGAAGCACATCTTTACAGAATTATGTTCAATGTTTCAGAGATAATAAGACAAGAATCCAACAGCTTGCTCTGCATGATAGATGACTGTGTCTGAATTAAAACTTAGAAAGGAAATTTTCTCCTCAACTTTGATTTGATTCACTAGCACCATTTTACAGGACAAACAGGCCAGTCTATGGAACAGAGCCATATTTCATAAAACAGGTTGGCGTTATACAGCAAGGCTGTCAAGGTAATAAACAATTTGACAGGAAGATATTTTAGTCTCGCCTTTATGAGACAGAATAGCCTGATCATGGTGGAACAATAAACAAACAGAAGACAATAAAAAAGCTGTGTTGTTTACTCTGCCAGATTAAAACGCTGCCTGCGTGAAAACTGATACCTTGTTCTCGGATAAAAGGAGGAGAGAGGAGGGTAGTAAATGTGGGATGCTAATAAAAAGCTGTAATTTTTTACAACTTCCAGTTCTTGGAGTTTTAATAAGGAAAGGATATAATTGGAAAGCAGCTGGGAGAGTGGCTAAAGCTAGCAGATGGTGTTGAGGAAGTCAAAGTTTGTGGTGGATGGAAGCAGGAGTCATAGCTGAGAGTTAAGACACTTGCTGTGAAGTATCTGGATCGCGTGGTGGAAAATGTTTTTGTGTTCCCAAACGTCCTTCAGACGAGCTCAGCTGCAGTCAAATTTGTCATCCACGTCTTGACATGCTGCAGCTCTCATGAAAAGTAACTTATAGTGAAGTGTGAGTGGAGCTGGCAGGGATCCACTCAAAGCAAATAGATGCAACAAAAAGTTTTTGTACAAGTTTAGAAAAATGTATTTGTAAGCAGAAGAAAAGAAAGTATTGCATGATAAAAATATTTAAATCCTGTCCAGTTCATTATGACTTTCAAATAAGAAAACACGTTTGTCCAGATTAGATACCATGAACTAAAATGAAGTTAATTACCTTGTGCTGGGCTGGCTGTAATCAGCATTTAAGTGTGCATGGGATGCTCCTGCACTCTCAGCAACCGCAATAACAGTAGTAGTAGGAGCAATAGTGGCAGTAGTAGTAGTACAGGTCCTGTTGCATCGGTCGTCAGGCCCGGGGGGCGGAACTGAGTCGACCGAACAGATACTGGAGCGGGAGGAGATCTCGCTGTGACTGGAGTCTGACAGGTTGTCTGCTTTACCAGTCGGGAGGAGGGCACAGCCTGGAGAAAGGAGCATTTCAGATGTTTAGATTTAAAGATAAAGAGACAAATGGAGAAAAATATTTTGCCAAACCTTGACAATACTAGCATGAAGCTCTTCCCAAACCTGATCTTTTTTAGACAAACCTGACGTCAAAACCTGAAGCTAGAATTCGCCTCAGCTGATTTCCCCTGAACTCATCACAATCATCACAGTTCATTAACACTTGTAAAGGTGCGTTTAAAAATTGAGACTAAGTTTGGCCACTTTTTTAAAAAACTTTTTTAAGGTTAAACAGACTGAAGACTGTGTTGAAATGATTATGAAACGTCACGAAAGTCGCAATATTAACTTTTATATAAAAGAACAAATCAGAATCCGATCAGTTGTATCGTCAGAAGAATGAACATGAACATTGTTAAATTCTGAATGCATGAGGAAACTATAACCTTAACTGAAACTATACCTGCTTTAACAGTCACATAACTTGCTACACTTACACACAAATAAATGTTCAAGGAACTCAACAAAACACAATGAAATGTTTTTCAGTCTGTTCTTAATGACTAAATTTTTTTCTGTAAATCATCATTTTCCAAAAATATTCTCTGTGAAAGCTTGTGTGTTTATCACTACTTGATGCAAGCCACTGCCTGATGTGAGACATACATTTGCAAGAACTGTGGAGTACAGTTTGGTAGATATATGACCTAGTTAATTCAGTTATTATTAATGCTTTTATTCCATCATCTTAAAAGCAACAACTACTTGAAATGAAATGAGAATATTTGAGATAACGAGTGGACATGATGTATATGCAGAAAAACTGAATAAGTGTTGAAAGATCTGAGCTCATCGATTTATTAGATCCATCAACTGTGACTGAATTTAATTCCAATTCGCTACCGGTATGACCTCCAATTTCATAGGTGTATAAAAAACTGTTTCTTTTTTCTTTGTTTTAATAAAAACTGGTTAGGAATTAAGTAAACTTAAATGATCAGAAGTCAAAGAAACCTCTGGGTTTCTTAATCTGTTCAGGATGAGGAAAAGGGAAGGTCAGATCACTATAAGGCATGTGCTGTCTGAGCATGCTCGTCTCACATCGGGCAGTAAATCCCATCAGTATCAACTTTCTGTTAAATCCTGTGCTTCTTACAACACATGCTTAGATGCTCCACAAAAGAAATGTCATCACTTTAAGATATTATAGTACATATTGAGATCAAATCTCAATAAATCATCATAAGGCCCTCTTCTTTTTAACTGATCTCTGATTTTACTCTGAGAGTTTCAGACTGTCTTCCTCCTGGTGTGTCTGTCTCTGCACAGCCAGAGGAAGGGGTTAGGGCTAACTGATCTCCTGGCACTCTGCTCAGCCTGTCCTTCTGTCTTAGCCAGAGGTGAGGAGGATGCAGTCTCTCCTGTTCCCTCCCCAACGGTGAGATGTGACCTTTCCCTTGACTGACTCCTTTCCCTTAGTATCCTGAAAGGGGACATCAGCCTCACCCTGGTGGGTGACACTGGGGTTTTGGGTTTCATGAAGTGGGGCAAGGGAGAAGGTGATGGAGTCCTGAGTCCCAACCCTGACGGACTGGGAACATACCCAGTGTGGACCATGGGATCCCTTCTATGTGCACCCATGCATTTCTCTGCTGGGTTCTCTGCTCTTGTCCCTGAAACTGTCTGTGCACCCTGTTGACTCTGCTGCCTGCATCTTCCTCTCCTTTGCTCTGATGAAAACAAGCCTCTCTGAACTGCCTCTGTCTCCTCTTGCATCATCCTCTCAGTTCTCTCCTCCCATTCTGCCTCTCTTTCCCTGTCGCTCTCTCGGCTGTGCTGCCTGGTCATCTGTAGGATCTTCTTGTGGAGGACAGCCCCACCTATGCCGTAGCTGCGCAGGCTGATGGTGCCGGTCTTGGTGCTGGCATCACTAGTCAGTGATGATGAGGATCCTGATAAGTTCATCTGGCTGGAGTTGTGGGACTTTGCCACGCCCCCTACTAAAAGAGGAAATAAAAGTTTAAAAAAAAACTATATTATAAAAAGATGCATTACAACAACTAACAATAATAACTAACAACTCTTCACCAAGGAGGACAAAGGGAAAAAAACATGTTGTTGACCTTTGCGCGGGGAGCCTTGAGGTGAAACTGTAGGGCTGGAGTGAAGGGATGAGATAGTGGAAACAGTATCATCAGATGGTTTCTTGGAACTCCACTCGTCTGAAGAGTTTACTGGAGGTTTCTTCACCACCTGGGGAGAGTTGGAGTCTGCCACAAAGAAAAAGAAGATGGATTGGGAAAAAAAAGACGACAAACCTGGCATATTAAGACATATTAACCTCGCCAGGTTTTAAAGACAACATATGAAAGCAAAACGAGCATAAGAAAGCAATGATGGTGGAGTTCAGCTCTAAGGTACTCACTAAGTGTGCCTATGTCCTTGGCTGTGCTCTTCTTCCGTAGAGGGTTCAGTGGGACCTGGACCTGGAGGACTTGTGACACCCGGTTTTGTGCTTTCCCCGTGGGCAGAGATGACCGCAGAGACACCGGGGACATGTCCGACTTTGTGGATCGTCTCTCATTCAAGTTCTTACTCACTGTAACCACGGGCAGAAGATAAATAACATGATACACTTAGAGGATGTTGATTCTCAAAATGACTTTTCACTTCATTATCAGGGATATTGGCTGACAAGACGACAGTAAAATTTCTCCCTTTGTTCCTAACAGATTTACAATCATATAGTTTTATAATGTGATGTTCATGCCAGATGTTTAACATTTAAAACATTGCTGCAGCCTGTGTGATGCAAACAAGATTTGATATTAAAACTACATAACGCTTTTGTAGATTTTAATCAAAGGAGCGTCCTTAATCAGTTACAGACAAACACATAGCCAAAATTGAAGCACAATTTAAACAAACTGAGGATTAAGTCACTATACATCTCTGCTACAATAATTTGACAAGCACGCAGTTATTTGCAAATAACCTTGTTCACACACTTTGATGTCTACATTTGAGGACCATACCAGACAGAAATACTACATTAGATATGTCTTTAAGTAGCCAAAAACAAGATTATTACAACCGATAGATATTTGTTTATCATATTGATATTCTGCTATCTGCTGAACAAAGGCACACTTTACAAAGTGACTTAATGTGGTTAATGTGATGATGAAATGATCTAAAATATAAGACCGTCCTCGCCTCAACGAAATAACGATCAGCATTTGCATGACTTGGTTTTAAGAGAGTACGGATGCAACAGCTGTTTCTGTAGGTGTATTGCAGAACAGTTACAAAAACACTAGGTGGCGATGCAGGATAATAATCCCCCATCTGTAATTCAGATCAGCTTTTAATGATACCAAACATTCCTTGAATTTTCAGTTCCCTGGCAAGAGAATATATGGAAACTTTTACTCAAATCAAAAACCGGTTGAGTTACTCACAGGTGTTGTAAGAAGGCTCACACTGCAGGGACATGATTTGATGTTTTTCCTCATCTGTCTCCACTGTCAGGTTCGAGAGGTATTGCTTCACTTTTCTGGCCATCTGAGCGTCTTCATACAGTTTCTTCGCGTTGAGGAGAGAGCTGCGTCGCACTCGCTTCTTGTGGGCTCCGCCCTGCACGTCCAGCATGTTGGAGTTGGTGCTGCCTTGACTCAAAGACCTGATGAGCAGGAGAAAGATGATGTAGGGGGCGAGGAAGAAGACAGAAGTTGGAAATGGATAAAGAGAGGTGTATAAGGTAAAGACAAACGGGAGGTGTAAGATTGAGGAGGATGGAGTTGCAGAGAATGGGTGAGGTGTGAAGAAGAAAAGAAAGGCACATAAACATGTAAAGACAGAAGACAGAGAGGCAGATTGAGAGATGAAAAGAATAAATATCAATCACCACAATCATGTAAAACAGGAAGGCCTACTTTAAAAGGAAAAAAATACCACTTCAACTCTAAAATCTGAACATCTGTCTCTGCTTTGGAGCATAGCATTTTAAAACAGATCCATGCAACCAGGAGGGAGGCAGCACTCCCTGATGTGCCATGCTATCACAGTACGAACAGCAGAACATTCTGTCAGATGGAGGCAAAAAGGGTTAGGAAACAAAAGATGCAAAATATTCAACATGAGGAGTATTATGCTGGGATGCAGATGTGAACAAACACCAAACCTGAGTCAAATAGTATCTGCCAATAGGCTTTCACTTCCCAGTTCTTTCTGAAGTTTTCAGTCATGTTACATGATTTTCAGCAGCAACATTGAGCTGTAGCTTTCCCAAATAATTCAAAATTCTAGAGTGTAATATTTATGGGGAATGTATTGGTACAAACACAACTTAACAATCCTAACTTTGTTTTACTTTGTGTGAAACCGTGTAAAATTAAGAATGTTTGTGCCATCGTAGCCTTAGAGTAAGCATTTTTCTCAAATCTAAGCACAGTCCCTCTTCCTCCATCGGCTACGTTGCTCCACCATGTTACTAAGGGAGCATAGAAGGGAGACGGAAGTGTTTGACAAGTTTTCAGAGTGAGCAGATCAATTGTGCCCCTACAAAGCTCACCTCTAAGCAGTAAAAAACAAAACAAACAAAAAGAAAATCCCACCAAAACAAAACAGCAGCTTTCTAAAAAAAAAAGAAAAGAAAAGAAAGTAAATCTGTGTTTCATAGTTTTACAGTTCATTGTCACAGATCTGTAAAGTCTGGAGGACAAGAGGACAATAAAGGGTGCCGGTGTGTGCAGGACTTCAGCTCCTCTTCATTGATGCTATAGCTATGAGTGTGGTCTGTGTCACCAACCAGTGGACTTCCACACGGCCCATTCCCAATTCCTTTTTTGCCTTTATACCTCTAATTTTCCTTCTTGATGGTAAGATAGGTTCCCCTTTCCTTTGACATACCAACTTGTTGTGGACACATCCAGCCAAACAGATGGCCTCCATTGATCCAGGTGAAGGGTAAGGTTACCACTACTCCCTGATTTCTAAAAGCAAAGGGGATGCACCTTAAACCTAAAAAAAAAAAAATCGACAGATGGGGTTGAGTAGTAGGAACAAGGGTGGGAACTGGGACTGGGCGATAGCATCTGCTCAGCTGGCTTGGAAACTTGGCTAAAACAAAACTGATAAGGAATCGGAAAAACTGATAGAGTTCAACTGAGCTGTAAAAAAGGCCCCATAGTAGCTATTCATTTACATTTCTTTCAAGGGCAGGTAAAAAGCTTTAGAATAGTTTTTTATAAGCTTAAAGGCATGGCGGAGGATGTTTTATTTCCGGGTGGATCATCAAGACGATTGGTCCTCCTAATTGTCAATAATTCTGGAGAATTTTATGTAATACCGTCGTACGTGCTCTTTCCTTGGATAGTTTTTGCTTTCTGTGCATGCACACTTTCAAAAAGTGTCTTTGAAGTGCATGAGAAGAAGAGAAAGGCCTCAGAAGAGAGAAACAAGACCAGTTTTGCACATGCACATTTTTTTAAAAAGTGGAGAGGGCAGTTCTTTCCTGAATTTCAGGAAAATCTTCCACAATACCTTTAAGAATGTACTTTTATCCTCGAGTGTTGATGCTTATGAAAATCATGATACAGTATGAAAGCTTCAGATGATGTTAAATGAACATAGCCCAGACAGTTTTTCATTCCTTTAGTATATTTATATAATTAAGTTAATCTAACCTCTTCAAATAATGGTAGGCTGTCACATGTAGCAACTTTTGGACTCTATTTTGCTTTTATTCTTTGCTCATGGACAGGATTATATTACTTTAATAACATTAAATCTGAGCCTGATCTTCCAATATTGTACAATCCTGCCATAAAAAGTTGTATTCTAAGCTACTACATGACTCAAACATTCAATCTTAACACAGCAGACAATTATGGGTCAATAATGGACTTCAGCATGGTATGTATGAATAGAACTGCAAAATGAAAGGGGTTAATTCACACAGAAGCACAGGCAGACAAACACATATGCTCAGATACAGTAAGGGGGAAGACATGCAGAGTTTATGACAGTAGGGATGCAGGGTTGGATGGAATTTCTGCCAGTCCAAACCAAAACGGGGTGAAACGGGTAACCAGTATAAACTTACCCTAAACTCTTCCACCTCTTCTTCCTGCAAGCAAGAGGCGTGAAGATTGAAGCGTGACTTAGAGACAAGTTCAAGGATTGGGGGGGAGGAGGAGACAAGACTATGTAGAGTTCATGCCACCACAAACAAACAAACAGGAAATGATTGGAGATGAGGGGACACCCGACATTGGACATCTCCCCATATCAACCTGAACTGGATGTGTTATGGCCTGAAGTGTCACGGACTCACAACAGCAGGCTGTTGTGTTTCTGAATAAACACTTACGGTGTGTGATGCGGTGTAAAAGCAGCACTTTTGGGTCAAGAATTTAGGAGTGAGTATCTCCTGTGATATTTTGACGTTGCAGTGTAAAGGGAGTGTCTGCAGGGGGCATTCATGCACCGCAGCAGTGACAAACTGTGATAAACACACACAAAACTGAATGATACCAACTACACACTGCGGCTGGCATCAATTCCACTTCCAGCCTCATTCAATCCATGCCTTGAGTTCTCTGGTGGTTACATTCCAGCAGAGAAATGCAATCCAAACACAGAGGGCCATGAACTGGACAGGAAGTGAACAGGAATTGATTGGACCAGACCATGAGTGTGTGCCTGATCCCATTGGTAAAAGGATCCAGGTTGGAAGTATGGTAGCTGTGGTTCCCTTTTTGCCAACATCTGTAGCCTTCAGAGGTGAAATTTGTGACAACCTCAAATCTACCTTGCTATACTGGGATTTCTGCATTTTCTTTCTGAGAAGCTTTGCTACAGTCTGCCTGATGGGAAACAGGAAGAGACAGTTCCAAAGACATACAAGCTTGGAGGAAGTTGTAGATGTTGAAGCACTTGATACACCCCCATGATTGTACTTATTGTTGACTGTAAGTTTACAGGATATGGTCATACTCTGCAAACTACCCGGTGTCTGTTTCTGATGCATAATAAGCACTTTTTCTTGTAATATTTGCTAGTGTGGCTCCAAAAGCTGCAGAAAGAAAGTTATTGTATAGTTAGAGTTTTTATAAAACAACCAACCTCTGTCTGAACATGAGGGCAGGGTCCATGTTGGCCGAGGTCATCCGCACCACGTGTCTGATCTCCTTAGCGATCATCCTCAGCTTCTCAAAGTTCACAAGGCCGTCGACGCTGGAGTCGTTGCCTGAAAGGATAGAAACACATACAAACACAAAGAGAAAAAAAAAAAAACTATTAGGTATGCAGCGAGCTGTCATCCAGGCCAGGATGAATATCCTGGGACACTTGAAACATTCTTCACAACCACATTCTTCAAAGTGAAAATCTCTTCATCCTTGTTTCTTTCTCTGCGTTTCTGCAGCTGTTCAAAGCCTTTTTTCTATATTTCCTCTCACCTATTTTTTGCAACTTGCACAATAAGGGAAGCTTTCTGCTTCAACTATACAATATTTCTGTTAAAAAAGCAAGTGTCTAAGGAGAAGTCTGTTGGGGTTGTTTTGACCTGAGTCTCGTATGTTAAAAAGGCAGGATGAGGAAGCCTTAAGCAGAAGTTATTCTCCTGAGAGAGACCGAGTTTGACCTTCCGCACAAAAACGGAGGAAGTAGGTGACGTTAAAATGGACAGAATTACCAAACAGTGATGGCTTCAATAGCTTAAAGATGTGAGAAGTTAGTTAAACAGTTTCGTGACTTCTCCAAAAACTTTTCTACCTTCATGTAAGAAGGTGAGGTCCTTCTTGATCACTGGGAACAGCGGGATGATGGGTGGCTGCATGCTTTGGCTGTTAAGCACGTTGCGATACTTGGCCATGTTCCTGGATGGGTCGAAGACATCCTGCAGGTCCCCGAAAAGCTTCTCGTACTTGCTGGGCAATTTCTCCCATGAGCTCCGCAGTCGAGCCACCGGTGCCAAGTTGAGTCCGCTGTGTGCGAGAGAAGAGGTGCGAGGAGGGCAGGGAGGATGGGGAGTGCAGAGGCAGAGATAAATGGGTTATGGTGGGAACACAAGAGGAAAGAAAATGAGGGAGCAGTGAGGAGAAACAAAGGTAGAGAAGAAAGATTTTCATTTCAGCATGTATTTTAGCTCCAAGTTATAATGGCCTCTAGGCCCTTTGTTTCACAGATATCTTGACTCATTTGTCTGTAACACTTAACTGAGTGGGTTAAATAGTGTGAAACCTAGCATGGTTGGCTTTGTGGTCTTTTTTAATCTCACACATACACACACACACACACAGCAGCAGCCGTGCCCCCGTCACCTGGCAGGTTATGCATCAGAGAGCCATATGGGCGACGAAATCCTGCTGTGAGAAGGAGTGTAAAGGGACGTGGAGGTCAGACACTTGTGCTCAGAAGTGCCTTTTACAGCAGCGAACAAAGGATCACCAGACTGCTGAGCTCCTTGAACTGCAAGTGAGCACAAGCACTGTCCAACATAACAAGCGGATTGCTTGTTACTCCAAGAGAGATGCTTAGTTTTATCCTTAGTACATAAAAAAACTAAAGAAAAGGTTATATAGCAAAAACTAGAAACAGATGATGTTGGTTATTTGTTATTTTGAATAAATAAGCAAACATAGTGCAGGCACTCATCAGCATGGCAGCATCTACCTATCAGACAGATACTATCTATCATTCTAAATAACAACACTGTAAAGAGAGCTGTATAAATCTCCTTAAGCAAAGAGATAATATAAACATTATACTGTTGAATAAATGGTCATTTGTGTCCTTTGTTGAAGTTAAAACTGTATTTTATCAGATGCAAAGGAGAAAAGATTATAGTACGCGTTTCCTGACCTGTACTTTATCATATATCAGCTACTGGTTGCTCTGCTTGTCAAACCCACATTAAAGCCCCATATCAGTTGTGAATATCACATTTAAAGCGTTACTTAGCTCAGTTCAACATCTGCTTTTAGTGCCAACATGTCATCTTATTTTTCATGTTGGTAGGAAGGAGAACATTTAAAAACATAATTCTACTAAAAGTACATCAGACTTTCAACCCAGATATGCTACGGAGAGCCTGAGGTGCTGTTTTTAAATAATTACTCTGTGGACTGGGATTTTGTC
The DNA here is from genome assembly GCA_029874935.1 of Atherina boyeri. NCBI lineage: Eukaryota > Metazoa > Chordata > Actinopteri > Atheriniformes > Atherinidae > Atherina > Atherina boyeri. The sequence goes on along the minus strand of JAPMNP010670671.1, from coordinate 828 downwards.
GCATGAACCAACATGGAGTTGGGATTACTGTGGGAGCTGACAGCCACAGTGAATGAAAGCAAGGCATCAGTGGAATAACAAGGTTACCGCTGGAGCAGACTTAGTTGATATTTCTCATATGGTCTCCATTTCTCCTGTAAACAGGTCATATTACATACAGTCTTATTCTAATTCATCATGGCAAATCTGGCTTTATTAGATCTTTTATAGTCTTTTGTGAAATTAGATTGTATTAACTGTGTTAATTTATTTAAGGTTTATTTCTTTTTTGCCAAACTTGTTGAGAAAACTGTAAAAAAAAAAAAAAGAAAAGAAGAAAAGTGTTATTTATCACCAATCTGTTTGTTATTCTATTCTATGGTAAGATTCTTTACTCTTTAGGTGGAGTTCTTTAACAGTTTGAGGGTTAAGTATCAACTGAATATCATATCTAATTTTATTTTTGGATGTGTATTTTCATGTTTTCATATTATTAGATTAAAATCTATTAGAGTCAGCTGCAGAATCAAAGGATCTATTTTCTAGATTTGATTTGAAGACTGAGAAGACTGCTGGATAAATAAAAGCATCATCTGTGTAAAAAGAAAATGGGGATCTTTCTTCTTTTTTTTTTTTTTTTTTACATTAGCAGATACATCAGAAACAGAGCAGATCCTGGCTGGAACTTTGCAGATTGTAAAGCTGGAAAAGTGGACAACAGCCTCTAGGCTCCATGGGGCCCTGAGGGAAATTAAAAACTGGAATTGTGACTGCCCTAAAGCTGGGCATACACTGTGCGATTTTTCAGTCGCAGGTATTCAGCTCCTGCTTACACTGTACGAGTAAATT
>JAPMNP010670658.1:0-12984 GCA_029874935.1 Atherina boyeri | reverse complement strand
TTAATCGAAAATCTTTTTGAATCGAAAATCGATTTTGAATCGAATCGTGGCCCCAAGAATCGGAATCGAATTGAAACGTGAGATGGTAAAAGATTCCCACCCCTACTGTGTAGGATGGAAACCAGCCAGTTTCCTTCACCTGCAGTAAGTAGCTGGATCAGTGATATTCCACACCACCTCCTGTCCAAAATAACCCACGTGACTGCCGTCCTCTGACCACAGTCCAGCAGAACCATCAGTTGATGCTGCGAAGATGAAAAGTTTCCCAACAAGCTCCAGGACTTCTACGCATACCAGTGGCCTCCTGTACGCTCTCCAACACTGCAGCAGGGGAGGTCCTTCACAAGTTGACTGCATGGAAAGATAACACATCGAGATGTGGAAGAATATACAACATGGTTTTATTTTCATTTATCAGCTTACTTCATGTTGGACGTCCAGAGCGTAGGAAGAAATGTCCCAGATCTGAACGCAGCCTGTTGTATCACCCGAAACCAGGATGTTGTTTTTAGTCTGATCTGAGCTCAGGGTGAGTACGCATTCTCCTGACTGCTCTGGAGCATAGAACTGACCTGGAATAAGGGCACAGAAACTGAGCTGTACTCATGCATTTGCTCTCAGATATATAGAGTACAATCTAAAAGAACTTTGGTGTTGAAAGACTCCTATATTTGTACAAACAGTAACTTTTTCACTTTAAGTTGCACACAAGCAAGTTTAGATGTTGTGACAATTTCAAGAATCCTGAAATTACAGATACAAGACTAAACTTCCATACTAAACCACTCTGTTATGTCACCTGTCTTCTTGTTCTGTCATGATCCAAGAATCCTATCTGCTAAAAAATATACACACAGACCTATATAGACTCACAATGTCGCAGTGGTTCACATACACACACACAAACACACCCATGCAAGCTCGTACACATACGCAGCGGTCACAGTGCTTGAATCCCACACCACTAAACACAGATGGGATCTGGAAAGAGACATAGTTGTGGCCTGCCAGGAATGGTACCGGCAGAAGGCCAAGACAACAGTTCAGCCTAACTGCTTATGCTGTATTTGAATCCATCTTATAGGAGGAGGATCATTAAAGCTGACAGCTGCTTGTCAACTGGTTTAACAGTAAGAATATTATTCCACATCGATTTCCATGCTGCAACTATTCTTTTTAACTAATTCACATAAAGCCTCTTTTTCTCACTGTCCCACTCACCATAGGCATGCTTGTCTCCAGTGATGCTCCAAAAGCACAGACAACCAGCCTGCGATGACACCAGGACCCCCCTATTCCTTAACTTTTTGTTTCCGGCTCGATACTGAAGGAACAAGAGGCTGTCCACAGGGTGTGCCACTCTGGAAGCACACAGGCAGAAAGAGAAGAAAAAAATGTGAATGGGAGTGCACCCGCTAAAGATTTAGTCCTGACAAAATTAGTAACCACCAAATTTCAGCTAGAATTGGAAGTTGATGCCGAAAAAGGAGCAATGCAGGAAATGGTGCTTAGTTTTAACATTTTATTCTTGAAAAACCTGATGACATTGTTAATAATATTTTCTGTGTTGGCTTTGCTGGCATTATTTGTCTGATTGCTTGAGGTCCATTATATTTTGTAAATTACATCCTCTACCATGGCCAATATCCTATTTCACAGTTTTAAAAGATGGTAATTCAGATCTGCAGTTTTTTGTCTCCAAGCCTCACCACTCCACTAAGTTTCTTTAAATGAATATAGTTTTTGCATAATCTCACTGAAACAGACACTTGCACACAAACAGTCATGAAAACAAGAATCATGCATCCTCCAAGGTGCAAAACACAGAGTAAACCTTCTCTCTCTGATTATCAATTTCATTCAAATACATTTGAATCTCTTCCAGGTCCTTGCGCATGTCCACTTTTCTTTAAGTCTAAAAAATGACTTTTTGCTGGAAAAAATTATTCAAAGTAAACTAATTCAAGTGCTCAACACTATAAACACTATATGTCTGTAATAAAAACTGACATAAAATTCATCAAGTGCTGAAAATGATTTAACTGTGGCTGAAAAATAAAGTCTTTATTGTGGTATCTTTAAATTGTCTTACAGTCATGAGTGTTAATATGCATTGGTACTGTAAGATGCGCCTTCTGTGCAAAGGATTGTAGTCAGGTACTGTTCGCTGGAATGAGATAAGCTAATGCTGTCACTTTACTGTCGTGATCAGCCAACATTGATAAATGGGATGCATACTATATAGAGCGTGTGACATGCTGTTTTCCTAAGATGTGCCTCTGTTTAACTAAATCTAATCAGTGGCATCAGATTCATACAGTAGCTAATCCCATGATCAGAGCTTTTTATGAATGCCAGTATACTAATGCAAATACTTATAAGTTATATTGAGTTCAATCAAATCTGGTCAGTGTTTTCTATGATTAATGGAAAGCCTGATGTGAAGATACAGTGTTTGCTGTTCTTATATAAAGAAGTAATCTATCTAAACCTGATAGCATCCTCTTACCGGTCCGGTGTCTCTCTCCAAAGGTGCAGAAATGTTCCTTGTGTCTCCAGTCTCCAGATAATGACCTCGCCATCATAACTTGCTGTGGCGACAACTCCCAAAGAAAAGCATTGACACACTGCCAAGATGTCTGATTTGTGAACACCACTGGACTTCCAAGACATGTCTGCTCTCACTTTCATGTCCTATAGCATACGCACAAATATATATATATATATTAAGGAAAAAAAACTTTGTATTTAGGTGTCATCAGTTGAAGCAGATTAGTGCTAACATAAAGGAGAATCCTTGTGTTGTGTTGTGAAACACTTGTGAATCAAAAGGAATTGTTTGTGTTGCCTTGTGGAAAGCAGCTCTGTTTCCTCCTCCATAGCGCTGATTTTGTTTACACCTCTGGGCTCCCATACTGTGGTGAGCTCTTTATGATGGGCCATCTGGAAGCTCAGCAGGTGGACGTTAAAAAATACTGTTGCACATGTCTTTGATCTCACCAGGTACATGGGCAAATCTGTAATTTATACCATTTGCTGATGTCAAGTCATTCCACTAGATTTTTTTAAAAGGAAAAAAAAAACCAGCACTAAGACTGTGGTGGAGAAGCGTATAATACTGAATGTTTCTACTGTGCTCTTTAAGGAATGAATACAACCACAGAGCAGATTGTTGTTACAGTTTAAGTGGTAAAACAAGGAAACACAAGAATCCGAGCTGTGAAAATATAGACTGCACTTCCAGACTTTTATATATTATGATGTGCCAGTAAAAATAGAGTTACATTTGTGCCCATGGACTGAAAAGACAAGGATTTTTTAATGCGTAAATGGATGTGAGGTCTTAGTAAAGAAGTGTGAACCGATTGGATATGAAGGAGTGAGTTTGGCATAACTCTGGAGGGGAAAAAAGTATCTCTTTCGAGGCTTAGATTGTTGTCAGCATTCTTTAGAAAAACACTGTGTTTCAAGTCTGAACTGGATTTGTCACTGTGGGGACAGCTGTTTGTGTCGGACTCTTTTCACTTTCAACATGGGAGGAAGAACTGGTAAAAAAAAGTAGAAATGTCTAGACTGGAGACTGGAGTATAATGTTTTATCGGTACAGACAATAATTATGCTATCAAAAGAATATTGATATAATCCAATAATTCATCCATCATTAAAAAGCTTATGTAATTTATTTTAAGCTGCATGATTGGTTTTGGTCAATGGGAGGTATTTTGTGACCCTCAGTTAATCATTTTTGCTGCCTTTTTGATTTATGAAGCTAAAGGAAAGCTATAATAAGGGAGAACTAACGCACCTCGTTCCCTTTCTTCCTTGCTACTTTAGTTTCTCCTGCTACCCTGCCACAACGTGAAGTTTTGGCCTTCTCTCACCGATGTGTCGGTGCCCAGCCATGTCTCTATAGTGTCAGTTAGTATGAGTGCGGTTGAGCGCATACGTGTGAGTATTGATGTTCCTGTGTTAGTCTGAGTGTGTGCGCTTGTTTTTAGGGTGTGAATATATGTGGGAGGGGTGGTTTTTTTTCTTGTTTCTATTTTTCTTTGCTTTTGTTTTTAGCCTCTGGGAGGCACTTTGAATTGCTCACCGTATCAAAAGTGCCATATAAATAAAATTAGATTTGATTTGATTTGAACATGAATAAGAAAGTTTATTTGGAGGGTTCTAAAGTATCCAGAACTTCTGTGTATATTTTTGTTGACCTATTTAGGCCATTTTTAGCAATTTCTTACATAGGCTACGGCTTCACATGATTGCAGTACCAGTTTCGGCCAGAATCTTACATACGGTACCTTTAATTATTTTGGAAAATGAAAAAAGCATAACATTTTATGGTTTATCAAACATCAAAAGTGTAATGTCTGCAAAACCACTTATAAAATCTGAGGTGCATTCTGACTTTGACCAATTGCAACATTATGTTCTGCAGCTATGTATATTATGTATATTATATCATTAAAACTACAACCGAAAATTTTTTTTTTTTTTTTTTTTTTTGTTATCCTCCGAGTTATCCGTTACTGAGCAGCAACAACATACAGACAAACTCCCTGTGATGACAGATTTTTGTAACTAGTGGACCAGAATAAACACCAAACCTATTCCATCTACACTTGAGGTGAAGGAGACAAATCTTTCAGCCATTTCTGCTCAGCGATGCTTCTATTTGAAAAAAAGTCAATGTGAAAGAGCTGTGGTTTGCTCTTTAAAACATCTTTGACTTTACCTTGGCTTCTGCAATGTTGTACTGAATGACCTGCTGGCTCCACCCCACAGCGAGAAGTTGGTTGTCTTGGAGACAGGCCAGCCCAGTAACCTCCGAGTTGGTTACAGGTTCCAACTTGTGCAAATTAAGGCCATTCAGTAAATTCCAGACCTGCTTGAAAGTGGTCAACACAAATTTTGTCATATTTGATACTGATTTGAGTTGTTTTATACATGTAAGTCAAATATGTCTCTACAATAACTGATGTAACAAATACACAATACTCCTGTAGATGTCGACAGAGATGGGATGTGGTATTAAACCTTAATCGTGCCATTACGAGCCCCAGTGATCAGCCTTCTGTGAGAGGAGTCCAGCTCCATGCAGGTGAGTGCCTCCTCCCCATGTGCATTTAAAATATGGAGACGTCTCTTTCCTGTCTCTACGTCCCACAGAGACACGGATGAGTCAACGTGTCCGGTAACCACCAGTCGCAGGGTGGGGTTGAATAGAGCACAAGAAAGTGATGGGGTGCTTTGAATTCCAAACTCCCTTCCTTCAACTGTTAACCAACCACCTCCTCCTCTTCTTCTTTCAGCCAGATTGAGGTGAGCCAGGTAGTCTTTGCAGCCCACCACTAAATGAGGCTGTGTTTCCTCAGGAAGAGGGGGGCTCAGCAACAGGAATGGGAAGTTGCCATGCTCTGGGATGCGACCGGGCTGCAAGCAGGGAAACTGTAAACGGACCGTTTTCAAGCAGAGATGTGTAGAAATGTCCCAAATTCGCAGCTCCTGTCAAGAAAATACGAAACAGACAGATTAACTACAATATGAGTGCAAGGCTTGTTTTAGCCCAACTGGCTTTTTGGTACAAATGTAAAGACTCACAGAGTCTCTGGAGTAGCTGAAGATCTGCCTGACAGGTTGGTAGATTGCAACATCTAATACAGTGGCATGGTGACCCAGCAGTGTAGCTACAGGACTTGAGGTCACATACCGCGTCCACAGCCTTACAGTCTGGTCACAACCTCCTGTGACCAACAACTGCAGAGATGAATTATAGTCAAAACACTTAGCTCCCTGAAATGAGACAAAAAAGACAAAAATAGAAAAGATGATGCTTGGTGTAGATGGATGTGCACACTAAATGGTGTTTAATAGGTCTGCCCTTTTACCATACCAGTGAACTTAGCCAGTCTTGTAAGTTTCCTGTGAGGGATTTTTACGAGCGGCTACAGTGTTAAAATGTTCAGACAGTAAACTGGAGTGTAAACTTTTGTGCTCATTAAGGCTCCCCACCCACTTTAATAATGTCTTGTGGATCAGCTTTACACACTTTGCAACAGCGACTCTACCTGCCACTGCATGGTAAAAAAAGATGAAAACCTTATAAATAAGTAACTCCACTCCAGTTACTCTTAGGGGTCAACCTGGTGTGTTATGTAATATATCATTAAAACACGAGCCCATTCAAGGCCATATAAACAAAAAAATACTCTGTTGTTTTTGACAACAACAGATTTAAATTGTGTAACCTTGCATGCCCTTTTTAGGTCAATGTCACCCTGACCGCATTGACTTCAGTGTGACCAAAATCAGTTCAATGCGCCCTTTGATAAAAGTGGAGGTTTTAGACCACAAAGTGTCAAAAACAAGGAGAGCCATTTCAAGTTTTTCGGCTTTGTGTGTTTTTATCAATGTAACAGTTGCAATCACCTTAGCAAAAAACAAAAGTTACCCAACAGATAAGCTATGGATCTGTTGGCAACTAAAGATGGAAGGTACCTGCTTAAATTTCCAAACACGAGGTCCCTGCTTTAATGACACGTTGATAAAGACCACAGATGTGGCGTCGCTCTCTGATGAAGTCATGATGGCGTTAGTAGCAGGATCAAACATCACTCTGTTGATTGGTTCCTGGTGCATTTTGGGAATGTGGCGGTAGGAAACCATATTGTCATGTTCACCGAGGTCCTTTCAAAAGCACAATTGAAAAGATTAATTAATGTGTTCGAGTGTGACGAATAAAGAAATAATATAATCAACAGCTGCATCTCAAATCTTCTCGCTCTGCTCCTTATACAATGACTCACTAGATACATCCACACACACAACAATCAGTTACAGTTAGCCTACTGGGAAAAAGATCCTTTGTGGGCCATTTTCTTTTTTGGTTGGATTCTTGAAAAGCCCTTTAGATGTGTTCAGAAACCGCAACAGGTGGACTCCTCCTTTTTCATCTCCCAGTAGCAGCAGCGGAGGTTGATCTGGACACTTTAAAGGGAAAAACACTCCGATTAAATTGTTTACTTATCAAACTAATCCAGTTTAAATATCTCAAGTAAATAATTGTCCTACCTGTACATCATGCCAGTAACAAAGAGCAGTAGGAACACTACGAAATCCTGAAAAAAGTATAAAGTAAATTATTATTGTGACATTTTCATTTGTGAACATCTCAGTTTTAATTAAGGATTATTAGCAAACTACCAAAGAGATGGACATCCTCAGATAAACTGCCCATAGAGATGTTGACAAAGTGTAAATCTCTGCAGTCAGTTGTGATGGCAACCTTGTTGATGTTGCTCATATACACAGCATCAGTGGTCCAGCCTCTGAACCTCCTTGTGTTGGCAATTTCCTCTGTTGGGTCTCCAGCAAGCTGATTCAGATAGAAAAGTGAATGTGTTGGGAAGCTTTTGTGAATGTGAAAGCAATAACATGATGGTTCTCACCATTAAAGTTTTGAGGATGTGTTGGTTGCTGTTCCAAACAGTGATCTGACCCCCCTTACTGACACTAATATAACGGAGTGGAGGAGGATGGGAAACAGCGATCATACGAACCGTTGGCTCCCGCTGCAGAATAACAAATGCAAGAATATCAATTGTTTTAAAAAGTTTGAAAAAAAAATTTCAAAGAAAATAATTAATGCATTTGTGTTAATCCCCTCAGGATTTTGCACAATCTTTGAGATAATTAGAGCAAAGATGATCTTTCTTTGATATATTACTATAGATGTGTACTCTTTTCTTACCACAGAGTTTCTTCTGTCAAAGATGTAATGATAATCCCATGTAGAAAAATTTGATGAATGCTACAGCCACAAATTCCCCAAACCCAGTGCGCCCACAAGGCCTTTTACACTAAGAACAATGAATAACTGAATACGTTATTTTATAATGGATTGCTGAGATACTTCAATCATTAATGCTATGTTAGTTTCAGCTTTATCTTTTCAGTAACCAGTCAGAATGTTTGATTTGTTGTTAGAGTTACACAATGAAAACACAACCTGTTTCAGGCTGCAGAGGAACTCTTTAAGCTAAGCAAACATGCTAAGCTGGCTAACATGGCCAAATCCAATTAGAAAACAAATGACATGATTTGAAATTATATTGTAAAATATCAAATGTCAAACATTCATGTAATTTTTTTTTGCTTGATGGCATCTTTATCAGAGTTTGAGATAAATACTGTCTTTTTTTAACTTTTTAAAAAAAACTTTTTAACTAAAGTAAGATTTTATTCACAAACTAGCGAGGCTATAATGGTGTCTTCTGCATTTGGTGCAACAGAGCTATCGGCAGGGCCAGAGGGCTGGACTGGTGGGGTGTACACAACCCCTAAAATCTGACTCCCCCTCCAGGTGTCTAATATTTAGTCTAAATTGACATATATCTGGGCAAACTTCATATGCCCAAGCGCAAGTGAATGCAGCATGAAATGTACTTCTATATGTTATTCTACATCAGTACTACCATGTTCTTGATCATAATGCAGCATTTACACATCATTTCATCAACTGCCTATGTGTTTGATAATATTTGTCTATTCAAACTGGTTATATTCCATGAAGAGGATGTAAAAGTCATAAAATAAACAGATGTAATGACTACAAAGTTAAATGGCAACTATTGCTGAAGAAACCCTGAGAAATGTAATTTAGCACATAGCAGGTTTCGTCAATGAAGTTTAAGTGAAACTTCTACTGTTTTCTCTCCTTTTAAAAGATACTAAACAGGAAAAAAAAAAAACTAAAAAAAATAATTAATAATTAATGTGTGTTATTTTTTTATATCAGATTCCTCTGATAGGAATCATGTATATAATGGCAGTAGATAACTGCTGCACTTGTTCTTGTCTTGGAACCAATTATCTGTATTCCACTTAACTGTCTTTGCAGAAACTTCACCTTTCTGTTGGTGCTTAGATTACTTCCATCCAAATTGTGCTTTTCTACACGGATCATCCAAGTTGTCTTTTTCCCTCTTCTTCTTTTGCCTCCTCTACCATGTTTTTATGAACAGACCACAGTTTCGACCCATTACAGGACATTCTGTGTCATTTTTCAAGCTCTAAAAGGGTTGACAGCCTCATTTCACAATATTTACCTTGTTGTGAGAGCAGTGTCTGAACTGAGGCTGTGTGTCCAGTAGAGCAGCAGTGGGAATGGAGGAACGTTGTCTTTCAGTGTACTCCAGGAGCAAGTAAGAACACAGCTGTTGCCACTTTACTTCTCCTGTGCAGCTAATATCTACCTGTGTATGGGATCAGCATCACAGACACACAACTTCATCTTATTTTCATGCCATGTTTAATTTATGCTAGCACTAAACTAATGGGAATCTGTATTTTTATCCATGTATTGTACATAAGTTGCTTGTTTGACACTTTTTAAGATTGAAGCTCCATTTCTCTTTACCTCACTGAAGAATCTCTCCACCCACGAGTCATCAATATTCGGATCAATGACAGACCTCAGTACCTCCCGAAATTCTTCAAACTTTATTCCAGTCTCTTTTCTTCTTCCTCTGTTTGTCTGGGGGATTTTTCCAGCTTTCGGGCAGATGAATGCTTTCCTCAGGAGATGCAGGTGCTTTGGGTTGAGTTTCTCAGCAGGACTGGCACCACAAGCTGGATCACTGACAGCAGCACAACATTGAAAGCAAAATGTAACAGCTAAAAGAAATGGATAGTTTGCCAACATATGTCCTCGTAATTAGTTGGACTTTGATGTCTAAGCATCACCTGTTCTAGTTTTAGTTTTGAAGGCCACCAAGTATCTGTCTTGTATTACAAGAGTGCTTGTTGAATGAATGTAGCGCCCCCATGTGGCAGCAAAGCCTTAATACACTTCTCACCTCGATGACAAAAGTGTGATTTTTTTTTCTTGTTAGTGAAAGGAATCAGTAATAAAGGATTAGGACAGTATTGGGGGATGTGTTAAGCAAAATGAAAGCTCCGTTCCTCACCACCGGCAGAGGCAGTCTCTGTGTGGGCCTGTTGCTCGGGGAAACAACAGACGTGAACAATGAGTCACATGACTCTGCATTGTGAGTTGGTTTTCCCAGGTCTTTCAGGACATATATGAGAAGTCTTTTGCATCATTTCTCACAATCAGCCAGAGGAACCATAAAGTAATTAAGTAATGAATGGAGGGTAGTTTTTCTAAAAAGAGATTTTAAAGAGGGGGCTGCATCTGAAAGAGTTTGAGTAAAGCAGTGTGAGATAAATGAAGAAAGTGTTAAATAGAGAAAATATGCACATTTGAAAGATTATTCAAACATTTGATGCAAATGTACACTGTATGATGCATGTAATGTTAAATATACTATGATACGTGTATTTCAATAGTCTTTCAAAGACTTTCTCAAAGTTTCTGAATGCCTTTTCTAGATAGAAAAAAAATGGATAGACAGACAGTGAATGAACATGGAAACTATTTAGTTTATACTTAATGGGAATTGATAGAAGAACATTTGAGATGAGATGATACCACGCATCCACTCAGCATCAACTCCTGTCCAAAAATGATGATCATTAAAAAAATTCTCATGTGTTTGCTGCCTAAAAATGTCTGCTAAGCTGTAAGAAACATAGAGAGAGAAACTTTTCATGCTGTTATAAAACTCACCAAAACCGGCTGTGTGGCACCTCCTTCTCATAAAGCCTCCAAAGGTTCCTGTTTCTCAAAGCATCCATGATGACAAGCTGGATCTAATGTCCTCACCCCTATTAAAACCTCTTAATAACACCGTCCAAATGCTATGTTGTTCAGATCAATATCTGAACAGAGGAAGTGAGAAAATGCTGCAGCCGAGGCCAAAGAGAGCTCCTCACTGTGCTTCAGATCTGCAGAGCCTTCGTCTCCCTCCCATCCTCGTTCTTGTCATGCAAACCTCAAACAAAGCTTGTCCTCAGACAGGAAAGGAATGTCTGCATACACCGATCAAAAAGCTATCCATCACCAGTGTTTGACCACATCAAGGATAAAAAAAGAGTAAAAAAAGAAGTTGGTACATCTGACTCAGATACAGTGGAAAGCCAAGGGTTTCCTCAGTAACTTCCATTCTGCTGGGGGTAACAACCATACACAAATCCTCAGCGGGTTAATCATTTAAAGAGGCCAAGTTAGTCAGGAGGCAGGGGAGTTAAGATTGATAACTTCAACATGATCCAACATATCATAGTCTAACCTTATGAGGAGTGTAGAGAGATTGTTACAGGATGATGTTCACAGCAACACCAATATCTGAAGCTCAAAAGGGTAAAAGCAACATATAAGGATTCTTTGTCATGCTCTCTTAGTCTCTCAGTTCTTTAACTATCGTGGTTTAATTATTTCCAAACAATCCAAAGCAGTTTTGCTTCCCATTTGAGTGAGAATGAGCCTCCCACATGGTTTAAATAATGAACCCAAGTTCCAGTGGAGTCTGGTCTAGGGAGTGAGTTCTGGTGAGGGTTGCAAAAAATTCCAGGAATTTTCAAAGTTGGAAACATTCCATGGGAATTAATGGGAATATATGGGAATATATGGGAATTAATGGGAATATATGGGAATTAACCAGGAATGTACTAAACTGAAAGTGTATTCTCTTAACAGGGAACTCAAATATAGTTGAGGAAAATATATTGTAGCATAATCGTTGCTAAAACAAGCAGATTTAATGCAATCACACTTAAATATCTCTGCTATTAAATCACATGCACCCTGCAGGGCGACTGAGGCCACTGATGATTTCTTCAACCCTGGAGTACTGAGGATACACTTGAGCTTGCCAATAAAGTGTAATGTTGAGAAATATTTCACTCAACATTCATGATTCTGTTATTCAGTGGAAGAATTGATCGTTCAGTGCAGTGTTAAAGTTTTAACCCTTTAAAGCCCAACCAAAGAAATAATGGGGAGAAAATTCTCATTTTTTAAATCTGAAGTCGTCATTTGGCCCTTTAACAAAATACAACAAAAGATTAACAAAAATAATTTTTCAGTAGCCTATTCACCATTTATTATTGTGTGATAACGTTAAATCTATTGTAGTGTAGTCTTCTGCCTCCTGGTATACATCAGATTGTGTACAACAGGGTTTTGAGCAAAGTTTTTACCATAAAATGATGTAAAAGGACGTAGATGCAAAAAGTGTCAGAAACTTTATGTATCAAATATGATACGTTTGGCTTTATAGGGTTAAAGTTCTACTCTAATACATCTGTTTAAAGGTCATGTAACAAAATCTTGACAGTTATGTTTGGATATGATACAGTTTGTTAAAATTATCTGCTAATCTCATTCATTTCCATTAATTCCCTTTAATTCCCTTTAATTCCCTTAATTCCAGTGGAAAGTTTCCAAATTCGAATATTTCCAAAATTCCCCAGCGTAACTTTTACCAGAAACTTTTCTCCCCTTTGCAACCCTGGTCTCTCTATGTGCATAGAAAATCATTTTAGAATTTGATCAGCAACTGGTTGAAAGACTGATAATTAATCTCAGTTAAGACCTAATCACCATTAATGGACAACAGAAGATACTAATCCACAGTTAATATTTTATTAATGTCTACCTCGGAAAAAGCACAAATGAATATGAATCACGTGAAAAAGACGATCACAGCAAAAACAAAAACCCCAAACCAACAAAAAAACATGACATATTACAGAGTTTTATCTTTAATGAACACTAAATAAGAAAGCAACCTAACCACATTTACAAGTAATTATTTAAAGCATTGTTTTCTGAATGTTATCTCTCTCTCACATGGTTGAGCATGAATTTTGGTTCACTCTTCTTTACAGTGTGCCTCCGTTCATTTAAGTTTGGAGTATTTCCTCTTGGCACAGCTTGCTACGGCATTTCAATCAAGTTCAGGTCGAGACTTTGATTGCACCATTGCAACACCTTGTTTCTACTTTAGCCATTATACCGCTACTGTGCTTGGATCATCATCTTGTTGCATTATCTGATTTGAGTCAAACTCTTAGACAGGTGGC
>JAPMNP010670586.1:0-16009 GCA_029874935.1 Atherina boyeri | reverse complement strand
CAGGCCCTCTGCTCTGTAGCAGCTCAGCCTGGCCTCTTATTAATGCACAGGAGATCCGACTCTTAAGAAGGCAGAAAATTGCCTTACATAACAAGCGCTCCACAATTTAGAAATACAAATGTGCACTGTTGACTGAAGCAGAAAATAAGACTGTTGCCCATCAACAGCACCACATTTCATATGAATAATTATAAAGCATGGGAGCTAGATGAGGAAAACAACCTGACCATGACAGCTCTACTACTTTTATTTACTTCAAATGAGGGATTAGGCAGGGAGAAAATCTACAGACTTAAGGACCAACGATGAGCCTTGAATTTCTAAATAAGAAGAAACTTACATTTATCATATTTCAGAGGGATCATTTGGAAAACTGTGAAGGCACTTTCACTTTTAAAATTGCACCTGCATTGCACCTTGTACTTACTCTGTAGCTTTTCTGGGCTTTCTGGGCTTTCTGTCATCACAGAGTTGATATTTCCTTCACTTTTCAAGGTCTATAATTCTTCTCAACCTGGCTCCATTGCTCTGACAATGTGCAGAGGGCTTCCAGCTCCGACACCCAGCAGAAAGGCACAGCTCCCTGATCAGCCCACATGCACACTGGGGGCAACTTGCATTAGACGCCCACATGGGAGCCCTCTGATGGAGCACCGAGCTAGGGCTCACCTAACAGTGGATAAGGAATAGGGTTTCTTTAATTATGAGGCAGGGCTGTGACATTGAGTTCCCCCCTTTCTCCTCCAGCAGCCTCTCAGACACCGTCTAAGTGCTCCGCTCCGCTGAGGAGGCCAGTCCCCCCGCGGGGCGCGATTCCACTGCCTGTAATTTCTGATGCCCATTAGTGACCGCAAACAGAGCACTGGTCTCAAACAAGGAATACAGCCGTGCTGCACTGCCACGCTGTAAAAAGACCCTTTTAATGCAGTGTTATTGCATTATGCCCTCCTCATAGACCAAGTCAAAAGTCCCATTTGTGGTCCCCGTAGAATATTATCAGAATTTCTTCTCCATAGTGTTTTTAGTTGTGGTTAGCTGAAGATAAATGTAGTACATATTTTCAGATGCCCAGCGTGTTGTGTGAATTGAAATTCTTCTAAACTGTTCTCTTTTGCTCTGTACTTTATAAGAAGCATTTTTTCTTTTTATCTGATACTTGATTTTATGTCCTCTTTCATTATTTGTGGGAATGTGCATTGATGGGTTTTGTAATGAGACTCCACTAAAATGCAAGAAGAGTGTTTTTCCTTAAGTCAACTCAAAATGGAGAAGTCTTCTTTGAAGTCAAAACTGGAGGAATCAATACAAATATGCCCGTCCGTTTCATCAATTCATCTCTTCACTTCTACTGATTTAGCTTGTGCAACGACCTCGTGTATTTTTTGGGGAAAAAGCGAGAGAGACAGTGAAGCAGAGAGGCACAGAGGAGAGGAGGGAGGATGGTGGATTTATCGATCAAGGGTGACCACATCTTAGCCACAGAGCCCCTCTCTTGTGATTAATCTTGGGGCTTAGAGTTGCCCAATGACACATGACAGGCCTCCTCCTCAAACTCCTCCATTTCTCTTCATTACTGGCTGTATTTTTGGACACCACAGAGGAGAGTAATCATTTACCTTTATTGTGTTTATAAAGCTGCGGCATGGATGACCCTTCCTATATTGAATTGAGGACATCAAAAGATCACTGGACATTGATTAGGAGGATATTAAAGTCATTCAAATGCTATATTTATATGTCAAACAACAGCAGAGTGAAAAGAGATGCCATTTCCTCCAAAATGAAAATGAGTGGGATGTAATCAGTCCAGCTGAAATAAGACATGTTTTATCTTATATTAAGTATTTGTAGTTATGGTCAAACAAAGGCTGAGAAGAGTCTTTGTTATTACACCATAATGATAGTACTCATATGTTTTCATAGCCTGATCTCCAGACTTGATTTTATTACAGATTTTCCCACAGCAACTAAAAACATAACCAGGTATTCGCTTTAAAATCATAGCTTAGGAAACAATAGATTTACTGCAACGCTGGTTGCTGCCATGATTTCCAACCCAGCACCAGTATGATACAGAAATAACTGCACCAAATATGTCACTTCATGAGCTGAAATGGTCAGCACTTTCCTGTAGATACTTAATCACCACATAGTTTGAAATTTATTACATCTGGAAACAGCTAAATATTATAGATCATTCCTCAGGAAGAGAAATTGTGTAACAAGATTGTGGTATAACTTATATTTTTACTCGCAGTGTTCCCCAACCAGAGGAAATATTCTGCTGCTGTGATTGATGACAAGAACCCACTCTGAGCCGCTGTTCCTCACAATTATCAACAAATGGGTTTGAGCAGATTTTATGTAATGATTAAAGCTGCTGTTAATTTCACATGAAGGTAATGAGTGAAGAGATTGATGGCCACTGTCCTGCACTCCATCATCCCTTTATAGTTAGTTGAAACGTCTCCACCACTCTTTCCTCCCTTCATTTGCATTTTGCCTCATTAGATGTGGCCATTTCTGAGACTGCTTGCGATATCCATTTCCTGGACTTAATGCATTTTATTTGATCAGCCAAACCTCCTCAGTTAACTAGCTGTCATTCTGGAGTTTCTTATGACATCACTCCATTAGCACCTGCCATGCCACCTCAGCCACCTCCTCATCCACACCCACTGCCACCCCCATCCTTCTACTGCCTTAAGCAATTACAATGTCCAACTGTCACCGGATGCAGCGTTATTGTATTTTGCTGGGTGTTATCTGCCCCAGTTGCTCTATCTGTCTTTCACTTCCCAATATTTTTCCTCAAGAATGGCTCTTTTTGGGTTTTATTTTTCACAACGGCTGGAGCTAAGGCCCAGTGGTGAGCAATAGGATGAGCTTGTGGGGCTCAGAGAGCACAACTGCTGTGTGAGGCCCCACCAACCAAGGGACCAGAGGTGTTTTGGAGGGCCTAATGGCATTTTGATGTTCATAAGCACAGTGGATGTGAGGAAGGGGAGGCAGGGAGGTGGAGGAGAGGTTGTTTTAGGGGAGGAGGAGAATTAGCAGAGGACTGTCAGCAGAGGACTGGCATAGTCCTGACAGACAGAGAACGTGTTTTCTCATGTCACAGCTGATTACATTCACTCCGGAGTGGGAAAGGAGCAGGGAGGAGACAGGGATGGTGGGCTGGGATGGTTGAAGGAAACTTTCATGTTGTTCCAGATAAAAGACATACCTTTCATGCAGAAACAACAGTGGTATTGACTGTTAATTCACCCTGTTGCGTCCACTTTTACACACTTTTAGGGAATAAATCTTTGACACATTTTACAAATTCCCATCTCTGTGATAGGTTGCATCTGCCTGTAATTACAGTTATGTTTTCAACTTAAAAGAAAAAGGTTCACATTTAATTCTTTAATTTTCAATTAAAAAATTTGCTGGCTGCTAATTTCCTAAATCCTTCTTTATGGTTTTATAGTCTTTTTCAGTATTCTTTGTTTGATCAGATAAACCTTTAACTCTACTCTTGACTTATAGATAAGCAGAAAATAAGTTTTATACACCGTTGAAACCTGAGCGTCGACAAATCTGCCCCCTTGCCAATGTCTGCACCACATGTCCATTTATCTTTGCTCTTTTTTGTCCTGCGCCAGCCCAGAAAGAAAGCAATTAAGTTCAGAACGGCAAAATGAAAAGAAAAAAACCCAAGAATAAACTCCAGTTAGTTTGTGTCAGACGATTTTCGTTTGCAGGGGTCTCTCCACGGTTTGCAGGGACACTATTTTTCCCTCTATTCCTGAGATTACACGGGTTGCTGCACCAGGTGACCCTCATGGTCAAACAGGCGACGGAGAGCCCAGCAGAGTTTATACCCCTTTCATTTTTTTAACAATTTGCAGGCCTTTTTTTCCTGCCAAAGACATGTATTTAGTGTTTGTTGATCTCCATGTGACCCTATGTATTTGGCTATAATAAACTGGAATAGTGGAGTGAGTGATACTGTAGCTGCTACATGGAGTCAAAGGTGATAAAATCATGTCACATAATATAATGGAAAGTGTGGCAGTTTGCTGCTACAAAACACTGGGATCCAAAAAGACTTCTACATTTCTTGCTTGAATTTACCTTAAAGTTCCACTGATGTGTTTCCAACAAACACACTGACTTTCGTTTATTCTAGCATTTATGTTATCATAACAATGAAATGGCTGACCAGGATAGTCTGAAGACATAAACCCTTATGATGCCTTTTTCATGGTGAATAAAAAGAAAGAATCACAATGGTTAACATGCAGGCTCTACAAACTGGATGATCACTGTTTATCTCTACCAACACATGCAATCAGTACAAATACCAGGCCAGGTCTGTCATTTTGTGCCTCCTGCCGAGGTGTTGAGAGGAGTCACCGTGGCGGAAAATCACCTGTTTAGGTGTTGAACACAGCCTCGCCTCTCCTTATTCCTGGCTCTCCGTCTAACCGCTATCCATATTACCCAGTGCCAGACATGCAGCAATAAAGCCTGCTCTCTTTTCACCTAGATTTACCAGAATAACATAGCATCTGGAAGGGCTATCATCGACTGCAACTCAATGATAATATTTCAAATAAATCTGAAGGCTTCATCAACAACCTATCACTCACACAATGACACCAAGCACAGCAGATTTTCAGGGAGACTGTGGCTATGCTCACCTGAGCATTTCACATTATCTGTTTTTTGATCTGTGGCCTCTGTTTAACTCTGCTTAACTGACCGTGTTGGCTTTTCTTCCACTATCACACCTGCAATAGCATGTTTTCACTAACATGGCTTAAAAATCCCTCAGGTCAGTAATTTATATTCATAGCCAGTCTCATCTAAACGACCAAAGAAGCTTTATTTCTTTTCAATTCCAGCCTGATATTTTTGAATGATGTTCAGATTTTTTTCAGACTTTTTTCATGTGTAAGAAGTTCAAATCAGATCTGTGTTTTGTTTTTTGCTTTCTTTAGTTTGGTTTTTCTTTTTCCCCCAGCATTTGGGATGTTCATGGTTTCCGAAGGACGACTGCTGAACACATAAAAGACAATCTTGCGTTTATCGAGGAAAAACTGGATGACTTTCAGACGAGAGGAGGCAATATCAATCACGGCCAATTTGAGGCCACCAACATGAAATATGATTTCATAAGACAAATGCAGTGTCATTCTTAATGTGCTTAACCTTTACTGTCAATGAAAAAGTATTGATCGCTTGGTGGCATTTTTTCATCATTTGATTTCAGAAAGTGTAATAATATATGGTTGTGGGATAAGATAAAAGATAAATGGCAACTGAATGATCTAGGATGAAGAAAGCTAAATTCTCAACAGAGGACCAAGAGTGTAGAAAAGTTGATATTTCAGAGAGAGATTTCTGCTGCAGCACAGTATTTTTTTAGTGTTGTATA
Source organism: Atherina boyeri (assembly GCA_029874935.1). Taxonomy (NCBI): domain Eukaryota; kingdom Metazoa; phylum Chordata; class Actinopteri; order Atheriniformes; family Atherinidae; genus Atherina; species Atherina boyeri. The sequence continues at coordinate 10,584 of JAPMNP010670586.1, read as the reverse complement.
TAAACTTTTAATTCCAGCCGTCTTGTTTGAGTTAAATAACCAACCAGCATTAGCAGCAGGGAGCAGGCAGCCAGCTTCGAAGCAGTGTTTCTATTATTTCTCTATTCTGTTGAGTAATTGGAGGGTCTCCTATCTCTTCTTGTCTTTGATCTACTTACTCAACCTAATAAGACTTTGCTCTGCTGCACTACAACCAAATCAGCAGTGCATTTTCAGCCCCCTAATAAGTGGTTAGCTTGATTTATATGGGTAATCTCAGCAATGTGGTGGAGCTCTCCAACCTCCCTTCAATGCAAGGATCCTTTTTTCATAACCACAGGCCAAACCGGATGAGTCCATTACAACAGGGGTAAAGATGGTCATTTTAACCTTCCTCTGCCTCAACAATATCACTGTATTTGAGTCTTACGGCGCAGGAGGATTTTCTTAGTCGAAGGGTATTGAAGCAACTGACGATACAGTGATGCATAGCCGTGCTGCCTGGCTCTATTGTGAGAGCAGGGAGTGGGTGGGCCACTGCTGCGGGTGGAAAGACTAGCCTCAGCCCGTGGGGAGCCCCAGGGGCCAGGGAAAGCACTTAGAGTGGTAAAATGGCCACTTATTCACAGCCTTCTTCCAGTTTTCACTGCTCCTCCCTACCCTCGAGCCTCCCACTGGGTCCAGGAGCATAAACCTCTGGGAACTGTATGATGGACTGCATGGCCCTCACTGCAGTTAGCCTCTTCTGGCCCTGGAAACAAAACAAAAGTGCCAAGCCTGTGAGCTGGCTTCTTCGGGAATCTGTATTGTATTCAAATCATCTGCTCTGGTGACATTAGCAGACAAAGTTCTAACAAATGATGTCTTTGCTCTTTCCAGCTGAATCCTCTGGCCAGCCAGGCAGCAGTAGCAGCAGCAGCAGCAGCCATGGGATCCATCGCTGGCTCTCAGGTGTTTGGCAACACCCTGTCAAACCTGCAAGGAGCCAGCGGGCAGCTTGTCACCAATGCACAAGGACAGGTGAGTGCACAACACAGGTTACCAAGTTTAAGATTAATTAATCTTATATACAGCGGATAAAATACTATGGCAAAAAAACAGTTGCCCTGGTAACCAGCCAATTGTAAGTTCATTTATCAGGTATGGACAAACCATTTGTATAGTATTTCTGATCTGTACCATAGATTTCTAGCAATGCCTCTCTGTGTTGCCTTGAATCAGTTTGTCCAGTCACCACCCCACCATATATTAGGCATTTTGGGAATAAGCAAACCCTTCCTTCTCTTATCCACATGCGCCTGTCGGAGTAAAGCGCTGACCTTGTCATATTTAAGGGTGGCTGCAGAATTGTTCCATCAGTAGCCAGAGGCTTGAACGATGATGCTTGTCATTGTGGAGCTATATCTAATGAATCATCTTATCTCAGGTGCACACAGCACATATTAAAGGAAGATTGTGTGGACATTGTGCCCTTTTGTGCTTCTTTGTGTTATTTACATTAACCCCTGTTTTATCTTTTAAGGCTTGCACTGCTCTTAAAGTGGTGACCTCACAAAAACATAACGACACTGATGCAGCTGGAAGCAGTTCTCAGTATTAAAATACATACAGGCTGCTTGATTTTAAAATTGACCTTCCATAGTAACATTTACTGGTTCAACCATGCTTGACTATGTACAGAAAAGTGCTGTCCGAAAGCAAGGACTTGATCCTAAACGTTGCTAATGAGACAGTATGGACTTCCCTGGCTCAAAAGGTGCCTGGAGCACTGGGAACAGATAACTGTGGATATGGACTTGATGGGATGCTCTGTGCTTTTGTAGTGTCTTGGTGGCTGACACTCCCTGACATAATCAGGTCACAGAGACGGTCAAAGCCCTGGGCTACAGCCTTTGCTCCCCACCTCATTATTCCACAGCATTATTCAGGCAGAGGGTTCTGAAATATGCACTGCCCTATCAGAAGGTNGGATATTATACTGGCTCATACACACCTCTCATAAAGCAGACACAACTTACCACTTTCTGGAAGGCTGCTTCTATCCATTTAGGCCAGTTTTTGATTGCAATTTAAGCACAATCTTCATCATCCTTGCATTCCACATCTGAAAAGTCACATTTTATTGAGGTAAAAACACAGTATACTCTCTTTGGTTTCTTGATTGCATTTCCTTTACAGTTTTGTCAAAAGACCTTTTCATAAGGAAGAGGTACAAGAACCTTGAAAAGTGCCAAGTCTGATGGGCTTTTGGAGTTTCGTATTTTTGAAACCTTAATTATATTGACTCCAGCTTTTTTTATTCTCCAAGGAAAATCAATGAGGCTCTTTTATGCTCAGCACCTCTACATCAATGATTAAGACTGTGAATAAAAGCCACAATTATAAAGTCACTCTCACTCCTAAGATATATATGTATATAGACGTTCCTCTTTACAAATTTTGCTTCTTTTTAGTGTAAATTTTCACTTTATTTGTTGCTTTAAAATGTGATTAATACTGTATCAGGCTGCAGAGATGTTAAGGGCTCTTTTTTCTTAAGCTTTGCATTTTGAAAGGTGTAGACACATACAAAACTATGTTTTATGTTTACCCAAACGACTCTGCTTTGTATTGAAAATAATTTCCTCCCATTCACTCCCACAATTTTTTTCCTTTAGTCAGGTGTTAAGCCCTCTGGCCAGATAGTGAAAGTGACAGGTAAAGATCACAGTCGCTGTCCACCTGCAAAGCAAGCTGGCTCATAAAGCAGGTGAAGCTGCACTACAACATAAGCATGCCATCTGTATATTGATGGAGGCCTCCGGCCCTTAGATCAAGTGTAACCACTGTGTAAACTGCTATTGACCTTGTAATTGTAGTGTAGGGCCGCAGCTATTGATCCTTTTCTTTATCAATAAATCTGTCAATTCCAAAGAAATTCCAGGATTGGTTATTTTGTCCCAACAACAATTCAAAATCTAAACCATAGTACATGTATAATGATATCAAATGCATTAAAGCAGCAGTCTCTCGATTAAAATGCTCTTAAAGCTCATGTTTAGTGACTTTGTTGCCTATATAATTGTGCCAGTTAGCTATTTATCAACCAATTAATTAAGCTCTACTATTTGTTTGTTTTTTTAAAGAAACTTAAGACTTGTGTTTAATGCTTCTATGAGAAATGAAAATAGATAAGAAAGAAGGAACATCTTCAGTTCAGCGAGTCTTTGTTAGGCTGCTGTTTGAAGCTTTAATTTGCTCTGAATTTGAGCTTCTTTGGACTCGTGTATTGACACAAGTCCAGACTTCCCAAACATTTTCCCTCTCGGGCGTCAATTCACCGCATGAACAGTGGAGGAGTGAAAATGGGCAGATATATTGCCTGGTGACCATAGCTAAAAGACACAGATTGCCCTGGCTGGAGAGATGAGATGACATTTCTGTGGAAACAAGAGCAGCATAATCTTAATGAGTTCTGCTGGGTAGAGAGAGGCACGTTACTCACATGCCATGCAACAACTGGAGTGGGAAGGAAACACAAAAAACTAAACAGAGGAGGAAAAAAAATTGAAGTGGGGAGATGTACTTAGATGTGAATGAGAGGGGTTATAAGGCTGTTTATGTATGAAATAGCTGTGTGATGAAATTGCATCTTAAGAAATACAATCAGGTGTTAGGAAATGGAAATTATGATTTCATGTCTTTATCGAATTCCTTCTAGTAGCTCACCAAGTGAATTTCCTGGAGGTTATTTTACAGCAAGATTGGAAGGACAATCCACAAAATCCTTAGCAGAAGCCTCCTAAATATTGGCAGTGATGGAAATAGAAGCAAACAATCTTGGTTTTAATTTCTTGAATTAGCATGATGCATACAGCGCTTCATAAGATTTATTTTTACATTTTCATATAAAAATGTATTTCAAACAGTGCTGTTTGGTCTAGATTTTTTTGTGAATGAAAAAGTAAATACATTATATATGAATGTGTACTCACATGACATGACAAGGGTTTAAACTTAAGCTTGGACTCCTCAAAATGGCATATATTAAAACATTTTTCTGTATTTAAATAGAAGCAAATATCAATTCGTCCAACTATATAAATAATATAATATAATTTTCCATACAGCTGCCAACAGCTGTTAACACGTGACTTGAACAAAGTACCATGATGTTTTTTCATAATTTAGTTTTTGTAATGTCAATGTAATTTAATGTAATGTTATTTCATGCTTTTTATTTCACTCAGAAGACTGTGACAAGGTGATGTTGAATAATGAACTGAAGTCAAATTTAAATCATTGTTTTCTGTTCAACACTCAACAGTAAGGTCTTGATTATGTTTGAATTAAAAACTCATTGGCTTCTACAGAATGTCTTTCCTTTTTATCATAAGTCAACTCTCTGACAGCTCACTCCTCCAAGATACCCTTAGTAGCCTAAGTGGAGCTCTGTGACATTACTATGAAACATCTGCAGGGATATTCAGATAGAGAAACACTGCACACTGGGATGAGAGCTAAGCTGTCAGTTGCCTGCTCCTTTATTATGCTTATAGAACAACCACTTAGTCCAATGATGATGAATAATTGAGCGGAACAAGTTCCCTGCCACAGTGGCATGCAAAGCGGGATCAGTGGGACTCAGGAGACACAGGCGTCAGGCAGGGCAATAAAATATGCTAAGTGGCAGGAGAGCATTACAGGGAATTTGTAAAGCTGGCGCAGAGAGAGAGATAAATTATCTCTCCCCTAATGCGAACCAACGTAAGCAAATGAGCCGTGGCAGGGATGAATTACAGATTGTCGGCCCACCTTTCTCTCACAGATCCCTCCCTATTATGTCAAAGAGATGGGGGGGGAGAGGAGGAGGGGGAGCTGGACCATGCACTGAAACACATTAGCAGTGGTGGCAATAGAGACGAGGGAGCCAAAAAAGGCTGTTTGTAGTTCTGTGTTGCTTTGGGCAGTGGTGTAGAAGCTTGGACTGGAATACAAACATAAAGAGAACGAGTCCAAGACACTGCAATTTTAGCAGAAGTAGCTCTTCGCCCAGTTGCCAAACAACAGAATTTCAAATGATGCCGTCTCATTCATGTTGAGCTGCTCTCTGGTGTAATGAGGCTTGGTGGAGGAGCACTGCCAGCAGGGGGGCCAGGGCGACGACTGCTCAGGAGCTGCTCAGAACCAGTCCCCAGATGACATTAACCTTCATCATAGTGAAGAGGCGCTAAGTCCCCCCTAAAGCGCCACTCTTGGCCACACTCTGGCAGCTCTGAGAGCTAAAACGTTGCAGTGACACTCTGCCGCCCCCTTTGATCTGCCCTTCCTGATTACAGCCACATAGGAGGGGAGTGCAACGGGTGGAGGGGGGAGGAGGAGGGGTGGAGTACCCCTGGGACCCTGAGAGTTGAATTAGAGATACAGGGTCCTGTCTCACACTCTGATGCTCCTCTTTTCTTCTTCTTATTGCTTCTTTTTTAGCTCATTCTTTGCACTTTTTTCCTGTCTGTGTGCGCGAGTGGGTGAAAAGGGGGTCTGTGCCTCTCAGCAGCCTCACTCCTTCTCACCAGATACAGACAAAGACACTTAAGCACAAACACACACACACACTTTCATTCCGGTCTTGGCCTGGTGATGGATAATACAGTCAGTGGTGTGCACCATCACACACACAGGTATTCAGCACTGACCTTTGCAGTGCGCTCCCAGCAGTCTGCTTTGGCTTCACTTGCTTTAGCCTGTAAAACCGCATCAGTGACAGTCGATCAGTGGACACTTCTGCATGCTTTTCTCTCTAAATCACACACACACATCAACTCAAAAGAAAAATGCTCTAATTAGTCTTATAACACACAAAAGATGTTCGTAATTTTCAATCGCATGCTCCTGCCTTGCCACCAAAAAGAGAAAAGAAAAATGAAAAAGACATTCACAGCTGCAGATATGATTTTGACTGATACCTCCAGTAGCATTTACCCTTTCTGCGCTTTTTCCTTTTTAAATCTACCCAACTGATTTAATCTCCGCTCTGCCCCCTTTGTAGATAATTGGAACAATCCCACTGATGCCCAACTCTGCAGGGTCCTCCAGCCAATCAGGGGGTGGTAACCCAGCACTGCAGGTACAGCCAATTACACCTCAGCTTCTGACCAACGCTCAAGGCCAGATCATCGCCACAGTGATCGGCAATCAGATCCTGCCTGTCATCAACACCCAGGGAATCACGCTGTCACCAATCAAGCCTGGACAGCAGGTAACATTTACACCCATGAAGCTACAAACACACACAAATCCAGAAGATGATCACCCTTAGAGCGACTTATTACATTCTTAAATTCACACTCCAAACCTGATCAAACTAAGGCTGTTTTTAGAATTGTGGAATGAGCAACACTTGGTGGATTTATACTTCATGAAGTTAGTTGTCCTTCTCTGATGCAAAACACTTAATTTTTTCCCTGTTTCCACCCTCATAACACTAATGCCTGTGGAACATAAAAATAGTAGTTTTTGCCACATTTGACCACTGTGTGTGCGCGTTGTGTGTGCATGGACACACATGTTTCTATGTGTGCATGTTTGCAAGGTATTTGTCAGCCAGCCTTTCCGATGCAGTCTTGACAAGATTGCTACACCCCCACCGAGCCCAAATTTAGAAGAATAAGAAAAAAGAAAGCAAGCAACATTTTTCATCACCTCACTTAAAACTCTAAAACTCAAGCACTCCTGCCTCAGTATTCCACCTCCTTCCATTTCACTCCCTCCTCCTCCTCCTCCTGCTCTCTCAGTCACACTCTCCAACCTTTTGATTTGTCCTCTCTGACCTGAACAAGAAGTATTTTCTTTTGATTTTGAGGACAGCAGATAAAATACTTAGGATTGTTCAGTTTTGCACCCCAGATTTGAGTTCAAACTGTAAGTTGAGTAAGCATCTTCTCCCCCCAATTTGGCGATCCATATGGTGCGCAAATGTAGCAGCAGATGCATGCACACTGACACATGCACAATGAAAATGTTATTGACTTGATAATGATGATGCCAGCTCAGAATTACAGGGTAAAGGTTCACAATGAAGGCCGGTGCAGTGCAGAATGGATTAACTCTATCTGCAGATGGACACCTAATTGTGGCACCCGAACCAGCAGATCATACTCTCGAATGAATTAATGCATTTGTAATAATGTTTATGCTTTTGTCTACACTTCAAAGCCAGCATGTACACATTGTTCCACAGGCATAATTTACGGTTGTCAGAGCCTGCAGTCTAGAATATTTCCAGTGAAGCTAGATAATTCTCCGAGCCTGTCAACAGTCCTGACAGTGTGTGCATCGCTGTTGACACCCCCCTCACCATCCAAACAAACACATGCCACAGAAAAAATAATTAATAGCAAAGAAGGAGAGGAGAAGCCAGCCCAGTTTACTGTGGAGACAGCTTTTCGCTTTAAAAGTAAAGACGTACCATCTTGATCTTGTAAAAGCAATCCAAATGTGCATAAAACATGAAAATACATAGTGTTTTGCCATCAGAGCACGTAGCTGGTGGATCATGAATTATGTTTGATATGGGGACTGCTGTGTCCACAGGTTTTTATTTTCACGTTCAGGCTGACATTATTAGAATCTTCACAAGTGTGATGACAAGAAGGAAGAGTCTAATTGTCATGAGCTGTTTTCTTTTTTGAACAGTTGATTTCTGCCGAGAAGCAATTATCAAGCTCACAGACAGTAGAGTACCCGAGCTGAGCGAGCATGCACTTTCTTTTAAACTCACTGCAACAGTGGGCTACTGCTGTAGTCAAATAGTGCTAAATTCTGCTCTGACAGTCTGCAAACTACAGGCAGTAATTACACCATTGTCTGGTACATTGTAAATCTAAACATATCCCGTTTCTAAGTGGCCAGTTTAACTGTTGATTCGCAATTGAGATCTAAATTTTGTAGTCCAGTAACTGTAATGACATGATTATTATTGTAAATTATGATTGTTATGATGATGCGTAGCAGGAATAATGGATATTTTTCTGTGCTTCTCGCTGTCAATACATCATGTCAGCTCTCTGTGTGTGTTTGTGTGTCCAGCTGCCTCAGGCTCAGCAGGGTCAGACAGGCACTGCATCGTCTCAACCGAACCTGCTCCACATGCCCCACAGACAGAGTCCTCTCCACCAGGCCTCCTCGTCCTCCTCCACCTCCTCCTCCTCCTCGGCTCTCAGCGTGGGGCAGCTAGTCAGCAGTAAGTGTTCAACACATATCACAAAGCTGCAACATGCCTTCAGTTTCATGAAATACACTGACCTACTGTACGCTGTAATGTCAACTTACTTAAATTACACAAAGCTAATTTTCCCAAAATCTCAACCAGGGGAAAGTAGCCATGGAGATGTGTTTGATTAGTCTCAGAGAAATGTGCATCATTCTGCTTGCTACGAGGCTGGACAGGACAAGAGGAAAGGAAAAAAAAAAAAAAACAGATCTGCTTCCAGTTTAATAAGTTGAAAATGAATATTTGTTTATGCTGCTTAAAAACACCAAAAAACGGAAAATGATTCCAGATTTGATCATTTAGAGCTCATTTTTAATAGAGGATTTAATCACATCTGGTGTTCCAATAAGTAGCTGGAGAGTGTTTGTGAAAATGACCAAAAATAAACTGCGGTGTGTGTGTTCATCATTGTGGAAAAGCATGTCAGCCGGTGCAACAATATAGTTTGTTGTGTTCTTATTAGTTGCTGGATGACAATTGAGCTCTGTGTCACAGAGAAACTTGATATCAGGCTTTGGCTGCACAACCAATACTTTGTCGCAGGATGGATTCATTGTTGCTTTCAGTCTTTCCAAGTGTTTGTTGACAGTAAGTAAGAATATTACCAACATACCATACCTTGAAATCCTTGAAAACAACTGAAAAAGCTGCCAGTGCCATAAAAATATTTTCTATTAATGCAAATCAACTAAATTTATTGGCTAAAATCATTTTTAAAAGGTCTCGCTTCATCGCAGGGCAGTCATCTGCCTTATGGCTCTTACTCTTTCGTTTTAGATACCGGATGATGTAAGAGTGATATTTATTGCCTATATCCTTAAATCACCAGGCACAGTCAAGTGCAGGCAGGAACACAGTAATACCTTTCATTTGAACATATTTCAACTAAATAATTAGGATCCCAGAAAAATTAAATCACTATTCGTTGAGGGACATGTCACTACTAGATTTTATTAATGTAATTCTGGACCCCTTCACTGTACCTGGGATGGTAACACACATCACAGAAATGAATATCTCTGACCTTTTAGCAAAGAAAAACTAAATATGTATGGTTATAATCACCAAGTTGTTTTTTTGTATTTCTGGTAAACTGCACTTTAATATTACTGGCTGGAGATTTAACATGGCAGACATTCTGTGTGGACAGTTGTTGACTGATTGTTTTATTTTTCCCCTGACTGTCATTTCTTTGGTTTATTAGACAATCCAAAGTGGCGTATGTTATATATAATGAACATAAGTTTTATTCTTCCAGTGCGTTGGCCTTTGGCAGGGCCCTATAAATCACTGGGCCGCAGCCTGTCAGCATGCAGCTACTGCCTTTAAAAACTCTGTTTTATTCAGATAAATTTTATTTGTCAGACTTGATTCTCCTAAACTCCATGTAAACGCATTTCAAAGGCAGCCATAGTTCCCTTGAATTTAATAAAAAAAACAAGTTGCCATTGATCAACTCGTTGTAGACATTAGTTTATGTTTACTTCTAGCTTGGAAAATATCTCATAAACCATTTTTGAGTCTGAAAAAAATCATAGCAGCTCAGGTCTCCAGTAAATAGAATTAATGTTTTATGCTGAGTACGAGCCATATCTCTTCCTCTCAATATCATTTATGGCATACATACGCAAAGAATAATCCCCTGACTGTCAGCCTGACAGAAAATGAAATGCTATCACATCCACTGTCCACAAACAAAGTGCCAGAAACAGATTGAAAAGCTGTGAATGTCTGTTAATAATCAGATGAGTAAATGTCAATCATATCAAGAGGAAAACCGGTAATATTTTACATAGAGGTTGTTTTTATTCTTTATTTGTATTATACCAAATGAAGTCAGTTGAGAATTCCTGCTGTTTTCCAGTTGTAACAGAATTAAAAGGGGTGTTAAAGTGTGTTGCTCAGTGGCACTGTCCTTATACTCACATTTAAACATGGAGTTAATATACAGTTAACTTCCTGTCTGTGGAAGGTGAGACACAAGTTGATGAATATGTATCATTTTGTTAATAAATGTATCGTCACCTAGATAGAGTGGCTTGGGTTTTGTACAATTTGCTTTTTTTTCTTACTGAAAACTGCCAAAAACCTTTAGTCTTCAGTCAGAAAGTTTTTCTATATGAGTAAAGACCTAAAACCAATTATTTGTAGTATCTATGAGGGGAAAATAGAGCGCTAAGTTTGCCTGACAATATGCCCAATGAAAAGAAAAGAAACTGGCTATCTGATGAAAAAGCAGGGATGATTTTTTCCTTTTTAAGGAGACGTTAAAGTGATTCCACTGGATCAACATTTGTTTACAACTTAAAGTTACCTTGTTGCTTTCCTTTCTTTTTAGTACCTGGTACATGTGTTTT
>JAPMNP010670585.1:0-12130 GCA_029874935.1 Atherina boyeri | reverse complement strand
TCTTTCTTTCTTTCTTTCTTTCTTTCTTTCTTTTTTTGCTGTTTCCTATTTCCAAATTTTTTTGGTTTCTTCTCCTTTTCGTTCCATTAAGGTTTCAAGCATGCTCTGCAAAAATATTTTCCAAGAGCCTTAGGTTTTACATAATAATAATAAAATACCTGAATAAATGATTGAATGAATGAATGAATTAATGACTATTAAATGATTTTTACATTAATTGTTGTAATCACATAAAATAATGAACATTTCAAGGTAGGTAATTCCTATTTGCTGTATCTCAATGTTTCAACTTGTCCAAGTAAAATACTTGAGTTACATGTTACCATAGCAACACTACTTCTCATTGATGCAGACCAGACAATACCTGTCACTTTATGGACCTAACCATCTAATTATTTGAATGACTTTAAGCAAATATTCCAAAATAAAAAAAATCAATGGCTGTGGTTTATATTAGAAGATTTGGGGTATAACCACAATTTAATAAAGAGTCAAAGCAGTTTTTATTTTATTTTTTTGTTTATGTTTTTTGTCTTCAGAGAAGAATTAAAACAGTTAAGGATGGATGAGAAAGGGCTTCTGTCTGAGATACAGAGTGTTGAAGACATCATAGTTTACACAGAAAAAAAGTGCACACTTATAAAGGAGAGAATCCCTGAAATTGTAGAGCTTGAAAAAATTGAAAAAGACAAGGTAAGACATACTCTCCATTGACATTTAAGTTTTTTAATAAGAAAAAAAATCATAATACTATTGTACTCTTTCATTACAGATTTCCCAACTGACTCTACAGATTAAGAATGAAATCCAAAACAATAGGAAATTAGAAGAAAAGTTGATGTTGCTATCACGAAATTTTGAAAAAGCGGTAAGTAATGTTGCAACAATCTTTTAAAATGTCAGATATTAAGTTACTGGATATCTTTTCAATTTAGTGGTGCTTTGTGTGTGTGCTTAGTGGTTGATCGTGTTTAGTATTTAACGGTAAGGCCACTTTTAAGCTCTTACTGGAGCTATGCATGCTGATTATGTTTGAAGTCATGTCACCCTAGTTGTTCTGGATATATACAATCATAGAGTATGTAATGCAATCCACAGAAAGCGAAAGGGGAAGCTGAGGTTTCCTGCTTGGAGGAGCAACTCCAAACAAAATGTGATGCTTTTGCAGCTCTCTGTAAAGAAAACATGGAGTATGAACAAAATGTAGAGGACTACAAGCTGAAAATTCTTGAGAGGTACAATATTCAAGCCAGAATAGAGAAGGAATATTTTCACCCATTTAATACCACAATTGCATGTTCTTTATAGTAAATGCTCATCCCATCTGTATAATATATTGTATGATTTTGCTAGTGAGAAAGCTGTGAAGCAGATGCAAGAGGAAATGAAGCAGATGCGCACGAAAATTATTGACAATGACGAGCAGTGGGAAAGGGCCTTGGAGGAACTGACCCAAGTTGTAGCCCAGCACAATGATATCCAGGGAAAGCTGGAAGAACAGGAGCAGCTCACCTTCATGGAAGAACAGAAAGCTAGGGTCAGCAGTAACATATGTTCAGTTTCTATCTATTTTTCACAAGTTACAGTATACAAAAATGTTGTTTCCTTCAGTGATGCTCGGTTTTTTTTCTACATTTTACAGACAGAGATTGAAAAGTTGAAGAAAGAGCTGACAGGTCACAGGTTCACAATGGAAACACTAAAGGTACATTTGTACTTCACATTCTTCACCCTGACCGTGACTATTTTACTTAGTCTGGAAAAAGATTTGTTAGAAAGTTGAAATCATCAAAATATCTCACCGTACTTTAACAGACTTTGCAGCTTGCATTGAAACTGATTGAATATCCTTAAAGTTATTGTATTAGGAAACTTGAGAAAAGTCCCTCAACAATCAAAGTTCAATAAGAATCAAACATTAACGACTTCATAAATGTGGTTTAAATAAAAGGATGTACTTACCTGCAATAGTGTGTTAAAGTCATACTCTGTTTTCATCTCCCGTAATTGTTTTTAGCTGTTGTGTGTGTGTTTTAAGAGTTAAGCACAATGATATTTTGCCTTGAAATGTTCTTTTCCATCAGAGTCAGTGTGGATATCTCAATGAAAAACTGAAGCAGCAGCAAAAAAATTCAGAGCAAACCAACCAGCAACTTCAGAAAGAACTAAAAGATGCATCCTTAGCAACAAATGCTCTGGATGCAAAAGTTGAGGTAAGACTTGAACATAGTTCCTCATTACCTGAAGGTTTTATGTAAATTAAGTTAACATTTAAGTATCACAATAAACTTATTTTGTTTTGTTTGTACAGAAAATAAAGAGATTGACAGAAAATTTGGAAATGGTGCGGTGCGAACACGAGAACACATTAATCAAGCTGGAGAAGGAGAAAAAACTTGCACGTGTCAAGCTAAAAGCTGCTCAGGTAAAAATGGAAGGTTGCACTAAATTGTTTGTCTTGAGTCATTTAAAGATTTACTCTGTGAAGCTCACTGAACACAGACATTCACAGCTATTTATCATGATTTCTTTAGTTGAACAATATTTTTTCTTGGGCTAAACTCTTTTAACAAAATATGGTTAGGAGACTTATTTTTAATATTGATGTTTCCCTTTATTTACAGGATTTGCACTTTGCCACCATAAAGAAATATGACAGTGCTGTGGTTCGGATTACTGAGCTAACTACAAAAATTGAAGAAAACTGGGATGCTTCCGATAAAATAGACAAAACTGTTGAAGGAATGCCAGAAGTCATAGCAGAACTGCAGTAAGTTTCAGGACATGTTCAGATTAAACAAAGGAATCATATATTTTTAAAATTCTGAAATTTTCCCCATAAAGAGCTAATATTACCAATCTTAATGAGATCGAAACCTTGCGTATGACCTCCAAGAACACCTTCAAGAAGAATAGCAGTGACATTCATTTGGAAACATTGTACAGCTTTCTGTTTGATTTGTCCTTGCAGAAGTGATTTGAATTTGTTGGAGTTCAAGAACAAATCAGCTGCTCACATAATGAGCACCTTGCAGTCTGATATTAATAACTGGAAACACCGAACACAGCGATCCATGCAGACACACACGGCTCTTGTTACAACAAGAAAAAAGCAAATGGAAGACACCAAGGTAAAAAGGAAAAAAATTATAATGTTCACAGTAACTCTTTGTAAATACATGACTTTTTGTGTCAAAATACTGTGAATCCACAGATGAGCTGTAAAAAACATCTCATTGTTTATTTGTTTTTGGATTAGTGTCAGCACATTGCTTGTCACAGTACTTCCCTTAAGATACGGAGAAAAGAGCAGTGTGCAATTAAAATTACAAGCCATGGTCAATCTCGTTTAAGTGCTTTTGCCACAAATGACAACTTGCAGTTGTTGTAGTATTTTTGTCTGGACAAATTTGATGATGCATGCAGTGGTGAGATGCTGTGCTTATTTTCTTACCTGTTGGTCAACATTTTCAGCAGCAGTTTCAATGTAAGTGAACAGATCACCATATCAAAATAAGTACATCATCTTGTATGTTTATATCATGAAACAGACTTCTGGAAACATGTATCTCCTTTGCACAAAATGGCATGCATTTGAACACTCCTTTGTAAGAGAAACCCCCTATTTATTGTAAGGTTTTCATCTGCAGGATTATCAGCCCCAGCCAGAGCCTCTTTGCTGATGGGGGTTTCACATGGCTTATCTAATGTGAAATCGCCATGTGGTATATAGTTTCATTAAACGGTGATCAAGAAGGCATTAGTTCAAAACAAGAAAAGGCAATGGAGCTTAAGCTGCCATGCATCCAAGTGCAGCAACTTTAAAGAAGTTGTTGGCGTGAGACAATTTAAGAATTAGAAGTCTTCCTCATAGACACAACTCCCATTAGCTAGATAAAAGTTAGCCATGCAAAAAAAGGGTTTAGTCTTTTTCACTTGACAAAATAAGATGATATAAAAACAATACTTCTCACTAAATAAAAGAGAGAGTCTCAGGTTCCTAGGAAATTGGTCACTTTAATCACTGAGACCAATATAAAGAACACATAATGTCTATATTAGCATAACATAATAAGCAGAGTGTGCATTCGGAAATCACAGTGCATGAAGCAGAATGATTAGACACCTTCAAATATGAGAATTCTTCTAAATATGCTGACTACAGCTCCTCTGTTCTACACAAACTGTTACAGGTCCTGCTGGAATCTTATATATGGTCATTCTGAATGTGGTTGTTATTAAAGATACAACTACAAGGTGTATCCTGGGGAACTAGATTGATTTGTGAGGAATCTCTGGTCTTCTCTATTCAATCCATAAATACAAGAAAGGAGTTCAGTTTTCAAATATGCACCTATGTTTTGATTTGATCAGGGCTTGTCGTTTGGCGAGGATAAAGTAAACAATGCAAACTGCCGACGCTATCAGTTTCTTATGGGCAATGAAGTGTAATTTGTTCCATTTACACTTCACAACAGCATCAGATGGGCTTTGTCAGTGCTGCATGGAGTAATTAAACCTGAAATCAATAGCAGGCATTTGTCATGTTTACAGCCCCTCTTCCTGCTGGGTTAAACTCATCACTTTAGTGCTGTTCTGTTTTACTGCAGAGACACACTTCATTATGTCTGCAGGTACAGCTGAGATATTCTCACATCCTCTTGTCCAGTACTCAGGAAACATTGTTCAAATGAAAAGAGGACATGAACAGAGTCTTCCTCACTGTGATTTATTTGCTTGATTTCACAAAGAGCTGTCCGTTTTTCTATGATTCTTTATTTATGCAGCACAAATACAGGATGCGTGTATTGTATCACAGACACTATCAGCAGATCAGTGTTAAAGCTAAATGTCTCATGGTGTTGTTACTATATACTTAGATATTGGATTTTTAGTTTCTTCCTCTATTTAAAACGTTTGTTTAAGTATCTTCACAAAGCTTATTTTTAATCATTAAAACATTGATCGGTGTGATCAATCAAAAAATTCAGTATTTTACATGTATTGAAAATCGTTATGCCTCAGCCGATCTTCCTATTTGATCATTGGTCTCAAACATTACAATACTAGTATAGTAATAAACAAACCAACACAAAGACATTACTAAACTGTTTTGGCTGTAGTTGTAAAGTTCCCCTTTAAATGTGAAACCTCCCTGGTTTCTGTTATTTGAATGAATGAATGAAAAAATGAATAAGACTGCTGTTGGAGTTCATCATCATTATCATTCATCATGGGCTAGTTGGTTTCTGCATCAATACTAGCCTTGTCAAGCCTTATCTCATCTATTTTAACCATGACAAAACAGAGCCTGATTAAATATAGCTTCTAAGTATCATGATGGAATTCTATGCTCCTGAAGTCAGCTTCATTCATATATGCACAGAAGGTTGCAGCGTTTCTTCCCCAGTTTTAAGTACCACAACAATCCTTGGTTCCAAGTTGACTCAACATTATTCCTGAGAGTTGAATGTAGAAAAGTATGTAAGCTTAAATTTGAGAGGAAAGAAATTAGTGTTAATATTGACATGTATTATGTTATGCATCTGCATAAGGGCCTTGTGGAAAAATGCTGGTTCACTGCATTTCCATCAGTAATATAAGCCAAGTATGTTGCAGCTGGAGTACATACAGTACTCAACTTTACCCTTGCATGTCCCCCGGTGTTTTTTTAAAAATAGTCAATTTAATAACGCGTTTACTTAACATTTAACTTTGAACCTCTTTTCACTCATATAGAAAGGTCTAAAAAATGCACTGGAGAAGAACAAACAACTCGCAGAAAAGTATGAAAGTCTTCAGAATATCTTCATGGATGTCAAACAGGAGTCACTTTCTACACTAAGTGAAAGAAACCATGTACAAGAGTCTTTTCACTATTACACACAGGTACGGTTTATATAACCCTTCTTCTGTCGCTTACCCTCCATCTCTTTTTAATTATGTTTGCTAACTTATGATCTTTACTGTTGTCTTATGCTCCCTTGTGCTTTGTTTTGTGGTATTTGTCTTTGCATTTGCAGGCATGTTAAAGTTTTGGTTTTGCATCCGGTAAGGAATTTACTGCAGCATTGTAATGGAGATTAGATAACTGGTGTGGAGGAGGATGATGAATGTGATATAATGTAATGATAGCTGTGCATTTGGCACCAAGGGGAGTAGAGCGAGAGGTTGATGGTACATGTAAATACTATAACATCTACATTTTCCTCATCATTGCTTTGTAAGGTGGTCAGAGGTGAATTGTTTCATTGTTGCATTACAAATTTGCTTCTGGTCATGGCATCCATTGGTAACAGATCAATGGGAAACAGGTTGAAAGTGCTTTCAGTGCTGAAATAGCACCAGAGATCTTGACTAGTTGAGGGAGCAGCAGCATTTTAGAGTTTAATCTTTTTAGTTTTTGACACTTTTTAACCAGAATAGAATTACCCATGACAGCCATAACACAAGGAAGAAGCCACACTGCTCCAGCAATGAAAAAAATGCATATTATTTGTTCCAAAAATGACTAATACCTTTACTTGAGCAATTCCTCATCTAACTGCATGAATGTTATCAAGTGAAAAATGCATGCAAAAATAAAATCCTGTGGACAGGATTTTCCACGCTCATGATCAAAGCCTGATTTTCTTTTACTCTGGATTCAGCCTTCACCATTTTTGTTTGTTTCAAGTCTACACTTCTATAACAGCAGCCTTTCAGCTTGTGCTTTATGTCTAATTTTAGCTTTGTAACAAGCTTATGATCAACAATGTATCAGAGATATAGATGTTGGCCTATCACATTTAATCTGATTTATGCACAAACATTAAAGCACACTTCTCTCCTGTTTTAAATATTCAATTATCCTCATAATGTTTGCATATTATGTTCCAGTTAGTACATACATTACACAATGTTATTGGCCTTAATTGATTTGTTTATAACCGGAAGCAACAAGGTAAATACATTTAGCGTTGCCAGTTAATTTGTGTGTCAGAAAAGCTCATAATCTCATGTTATATTCATCTGTGGGACACAAAAGAATCCATCTCTAAGGTCTTACGAAAATGAATGTAACCTACTTTATAACAGAAAACGCTTCAAATTCACATTTATATTTGAATGATAAATGTACTCTCCAAATCCTAGCAGTCTTTACCAGTTATTGCTATGTTAAAATATATTCAGTTAATTCTTGAACGGTTTATGTACCCATGTTTCAACATAACAACCTTAACTAAAAACTTTGTAACTAAATAAGTGAAGCATTTAGTGTCAATCTGGGAAGACAGGCAGTGGTAGAGTACAATTAAGCACATGTAACACTGTGCTTGCTACATGTCTCAGACAATTCAACAAGTTTTTCTGTTTTATATGTTTTGTTTGTTTTACCTTTTAGAGAAAATAATAAAATGTGCTGCAATATACAAAATAAGCCACCCCCCTCCAACCATACCTGAAAGACATAATTACACATCAATATGGCATTATAGTCATCCATTAGGATGAAATATAATTACTTACTGTAACTCTCATAGTGAAGTTTGTCTCTATAAATGGGCACTGCTATAATATCATGTTACATTTCCAAAGATTTTCACTTGTAATTAATCAGATTCTTAAAACATTGTCCACTATGAATCAAAAAAGTCTGTTTAGATATAGGGTCAATGATATAAAAATCACAGTATAATTACCATTGTCACACAGGATGGGTGTAATCCAAAAACAAACATCAAGCTTTTTAATTGCAGAACTTAGAGAACATCATGAGATAGTAAAGTTATAAAAGAAGGTACTGTACAGTATGCAAACACTAGTGCATATTTTACAAATATGTGTCTTAGATACAGGTGATTCACTTTAACAGTTCCTTTAAGCCCCACTCCTTAACAGTGTGGCTCATCTAGTGGTAAAAAACAGAAACAAAGATGTGTGTCCTCTTAACTGATTGACTAAACAACATATACTTTAGGTAATTTTGTAATAGTCGTTTTCTTTGAAAGGGAGTATTTTCCAGATGTAAATCGAAATGTATTTACATTTTGTATTGATCCAAATTCAGAAAGAATATACTAAATTCTCATTTGTAAATTAGAATGTGCATGATTAATTAGCATGTGGTTTAATTAGCATGTATGTTGTCCCATCAAAATCTTGTTGAATGTACTGTACATGTAAGCATTTCTCTGTTTAACGGAGGCTTTCAACTCCTAGGTTTTAACAGGGTACACCATAAAGAGCATTCTTGTTATTGTCTTTCCTTCAGGAGCTGATGACTGAGCTAATTCGCTTTAGTTTTCAATGCACTGGGGAACACATTGCCAAGCAATGATAAGCTTTGTAGGAAGAGTAGAGAGATGGAGGGGAAGAAAAGCAACGGCATCTATCAGAATTTAAACCTCTTTGCTTGAAACTGTGTTCAAATAATAAAGCAAGCAGCATGTCTTTCCAAGAGACTAGGAATAATTTCTGGTTTCAGTGGGGGGTTCATGACTTTGTGTGTATGTGTAAAATATGTCTTGAGGGGATTGGTATAAAGTTAAACTGGGTGAAGTAGAAATATTTTACTCATCAGCTTTGCAGTCACAGAGTTTGCCTCGGCTAGAACAAAACTGCTGAAGCATTTAGAGAAAATTAACCCCCCATCCTGGCAGCCAGATGTGACTGGATTCTGATGAGTGCACACGAGTGGGCAGAGAAACCAAGAGACTGTGAAATTCCTGTCAGGCCCGTGTACTGCAGAATGGGCTATTGACTGCTTTCTCTATTCCCCTCCATCATTCTTCTTGAACACTGCCATTAATTTCCTCTCCTGCCTTACCAATTCCTTTTCTCTGCCTTCTCTCCCCCTAGCTCTCTTTGTTGCAAAAGAGGATGCACAAAGCTTTGGAAAAATACTTCGAACAACGCAACCTCTACAGCCAGGCTGAACTGGACCGGTGCCAGGCTCTTTCCCAAGAGAACAACCAGAAAATAAAAGCAGCCGAGGTATTTATACATATACATGTAAAACAGGCTGGAAATCTGCACCAACTGCCACCATTCAACTAAAAAGCAAATCCCTTTAGTCAACTTTCATCCCAGTGCAGGTATTCTACTGGATGGTGGCATATTCCTTTGCATACTACAGTAACTCCCTGTTATGCTTGGCATTGTTTGAGTCTCATACGGCTAGTCAGTTGCCTTGTGTCTTCTTTGCCAGGCAAGAGCAGCCAGGCAAACATCCACCAAGGCTTCATGCCTCACTGCTGTGGTGAAGTTGAAGACGCCACTCTTATATTACGGTCTTATACATTCACTCATCAGATTGCGGACTGATGTGATGGATGAGGTGTGTGCGAGACTGCCTGTCGAGTGACCCTGTGTCTGAGGCTGGGTCTGCCTCTCTAAATAACTCTATATACACACATCATGTTTGGTCACAATGTATTAACATCTCAGCCTGTTTTCTGTTTGTCTGGGATGTTCTTGACATTATGGTTAATTTGCAGTTCATGACACCACATGGGGGATATCCACATGTTACAGCTTCTTTTTCTATGTGAATATAACCTTCTGTCTGTCTTATACAAGAGTAGGAGCATATTCTGCAAGGTTGAAAAGTAAGGATCTTCAATTAGAGGATAATCGGTGTCTAATCTGTGCTGTGATGTGCGATGAGGTCAAAGCGGACAGAGGGACAGTGATGAATCTCTATGAAATTTCCTGTCCAGATTTACCACAGGATCAGGTGGTGTGCAACCATACTATGAACTTATACTTTTTATTTAAACTTTATTTTAACAGTAGCACATACTAAGTCTGTAAATAGGCGTTTTTATATCATGCAGTCATTGATTTTTATTTTATTGTAAAATCCCTATTTTTGAGTGCCTGGTGAAAATGCCATTAAGTGGTTTCCTTAACTGTCACTCTGGTACTTCCTTCTACTCTGACTGCTGACATGTTTTTTTGATGGGTCTGGTCCAGACATTACAGGGAGCAGCCATGTCTCAGCAGCCCAGCCTCAAAAGGCCCCAGCAGATCACAGCTCAAGGCAGGGAGGAGTGGGGCACAGGGGGAGGAGCTATCAGAGAGCTGCAGAGTGTGAAGGACAAAAGAGCTGGTGTATTCAAGCGCACCACACCGTCAACTGTCACAGCTCTGCACAGGGTCCATCAGAGCAGGCAGCACTCACTTTAAACAGGCTCCTGAAGAAGAGTCCAGCACAAGGTCTATCGTTCAAAAAGCACACAAGGAGAAATAACCCCTAATAGTTACAGAAAAACCCTTTAGGAGTTTATGAACAGGCATTGTTACAAAGTCTGCATGATTACCTAATATTAAGACCTTGACAGTGAGGGGTACAGCGACACACAAACAGTTTCATGAAACACAGATTATTAAGATCAGTTGTCAGTTTATTAGAAAGAAATGAAGAAATCAATAGAACTGATACTGGTTGTAACTGGAGTTAAACCAGGCTGAATCCTGATGAGGCCTGTACTAATCCATCATGTCCACTTAACCCCGCAAGCAGAACATAAGAAAGGTCAGGTTAGCACTTTCACAGCTAAAGCGCTCCATTCAGATGCCAAATGGCAGTTTTCTCAAACCTAGTTTGAAGGAAGGGAGGCTGGGGAATCCTAGGGGTGGGTGGATGGGTGGGTGGGAATGGGTGGGGGAGGAGTTGGGGGGATAGTGGGCTGTCATCCTGTTACACTCTTGCCAGAGCTGGCAGTTCAGCTTTGTGTTCTGTGAGTTTACACTAGGGATGGCATAATTGACAATGGCTAACAGCAGAGAGCAGTGCAGAGCCTTGTTGAATGGCCAGTAATGATTGGAGCAGACGCCCACTGCCCCAGTCCCAGGGGACAGTAATCCAAGATCCTGTTTCTGATATAATTGTTAGTCAGAGAATTTCTGCATGGCCAGGCTGGTTCAGATTCCCAAGCTGGTTGACACTGCCAAGCAGTTTAATAGAAAAACTGGATGCTGAGGTTTTTAAAACAGAGGAGCACTGAACCTGGACATGGTTCACCAGGAGTGCCGTTCTGCTTCCCCACAAAAATAAGAACAGGATGGTAACTTTATTCTCACTCTGGTAGACTCATCAGCTACATGTGGGATGCACACATAGAGAGGATTTGGTATTTGTGCCTTTTACAAATTAACCTGTTTTCTTTTATTCTGTGTGTTCCTTGTTGAAGCAGGAGGTGTTGTCAGAAGAAATTCAGCTGATCTCAGCATTCCTACAATCCCTACAAGATGACTCTACTACTACTGATGATGCTGGGGTGAACAAACAAGCACGTCCAGATGCTGCTGGATCAAATGAGTAGATGCCATCAGTTCAAACAGCAGTGTAATTGGACATTCACCTGTACCAGACAACTTACTTACCCTAGCACGCTTCACTATTCCCCCCTTCTTTACTTGCAGCAAATCCATAACAATGAAACAGGTGACTTTCATGCTGCTGTCAGGACTGATCTAATTTTAGCTGGGTGAATGATTGCAATTGGCTTTGCCTCATCAGATAATTAATCTATGTCACCATTAATTGGAAAAGAGAATAATTACAGGCAGTGTTGACAGAAATTCTACGCTTCTCCAGATTTCAAGATCTAATTACAACTAGTGAAACCCCATGACCTTAACTAGCACTTAGTACACCTTGACCACCTTGACCATGCCCAGGGTGGAGACCACTGTCTCTGAAAAGTCCATGTTTTTGTTGCCGCACCCCACACTCCTTCTCTTTCTTCACTTACCGAAAGCTGTCTCCCTCAATCACTTTTCAATATTCAATCTTAATTTTGTGGAAGTTTAGCATTTTCAATGAGCTGGAGATGAATGATTAATGCATAAATTTAAATGCTTCATTTTGTCCATGGATCATTAGTTAAGTCCTTTGTGGGAAGGACCTGAGAAAGGAGTGAAAATTATTGAGACATTAGCCTGGAGCAATCCAGGGGTAAATAGTGTGCACAAAAGGATGTTGTGTGCACACTATCCACTGGCTTTCTAAAGAACCCTGGGGAAATGCTGTTTTCAATTTGAAATCTTAACTGAATCACATTTAGTTCTTGTAGAAAATTGATTTTTAGTTTCATAGTGTTTTAACTGTGTCACACTGATGGTACTCAAGACAATACCTGCA
>JAPMNP010670573.1:0-10654 GCA_029874935.1 Atherina boyeri | reverse complement strand
ATATCAGCACAAAATGTAAACAATAACATCATTTGGGAGCTGCAAATCCGTTTTTGAAATGAGAATATCCTGGCTACATTATGGTTGTCACTGACATAAGTATTTGAAATGAACATCATGTTTTAATGTCTTTTAATGTCTTGCAACAACTTAAAATAAAGATGATAGAAAATTCTTACATATGGCACCTTTAATCAGAAAAATCTAAGTGATTTTGATGGTTAAATAAAGTCAAATGTATTTTTGTCAGCATTTGCTCATTTACTATCCTTGCACTTCAAATATTGCTCACTTTCCGTGCACTGGATTCAACTGCATCATTATTCATTTGAAACAAAGTTATTTTCTCTTTCTCATTAAAAGTGCTCTCACTGTTTGCCGTGTTAGGCCGCTTCCAGTGTTCTTCAAATGACGCTGTTTCTCAGTCCCTCTGAAAATGAGTTACAAAAGGTAGCACCTCTGTTTTGTCTTACTTGTCTCATTGAAGCAAAATGAAAGTCCATGGATCTTTGCAACACAGCTGATGATGTTGAAATAAGTCATTTTACCCACAGTTTATCAAAATATTCAATCAAATGGTCCAACTCAAGAGGAAGATGACAAGGGCTGTTTCTCTCGAAAGCAGCAGACTCAAGAGCTTTAATGGGACACTGGCTGTAGTGGATAGACACTTGTGTGGATGATGACTGTGAAAGTACCGAAATGATCTAAAGCTAACTCGTGCTCTTATATAGTCTTTATCAGTGCCCCTCCACTCTGTCCTGTAGGGTTGAGACTATTTTGTGTGACTGCAGATGGCATCTGATTTTCTGATATAATCATACAAATTGTTTTTTAAAGTTACAATATAAAACACAGTGCTGTGCAATATAAGCACAGAGTAGCTTATTGTATTCAAAGGTTTTAGAATATGAGTTTTTTTTATTACAACTTAAATGCTTTCTTGTTGTAATTAAAAACACAAATCATAATATGCTTCCATACGTGGACCCATGTTTGCAAAATAATTTCAGTTCCCCTTTCCTTGATCTATTTCTTCCCAGAGAAGAAGAAAATGAAAATAAAGATAATGCAAGGAAAAACTGGATTAAAATTAAAAGATGAAGGCTTCAGATATGATAACCAAAAATAAATGATAGCAAAATAAGTTAAATAAAAATAAAATTAAAACATTGACTAATATTTTCACTGTTTGGGATGGATCATTTTTCCACCTTTGTTTTTAATTAACTGTTTTTTTTTATTATTCTGCTTTAATATGTTCATATTTGATGCGTTAATTCTCTAAAATTTAATTATTTGATTTAATTTATTGTATCTTTTCTGTATCTTTTAAAATCTTATTATTATTGTTGCTGTTTTCTTTTTGTTAAATTGTTATTATTATTATTGCTTCCCCCCCACTCCTCATTTAACAGCAATTGCAGTCTTCATCCACTAGGAGGCGCTGTTTCTTCTTCAAAGCTGCTGACTCTGCCTCAGAAGGAATGCCACGGAACCCGGAAGCGCTCCCGAAGCAGCAGTGATTGCTGTTCATTCAGGGTGCAGCGGTTTCACTCAGCTTATTGTAACCCACCCGTTGGTATCGGGCGCCTAATATTTTCAGCTATACGTCGATTAAAAGAGCGCAAAAATGGCTGGTCGACTACCGGCTTGTGTTGTTGACTGCGGCACAGGGTAGGTACCCCAAATATATGCTAGTTAGCGTTAGCCTGTCTTTCATTGACCACATAAGCGGCTGTCAAACTTCAGCTAACGCCCTACAGTGTTGCTCTCTAGCCTGTAAGCTAGTATTTACACAGATAAGAGTTTCTTTATGTTTTTAGTCTCACCACATCTGTTAATGCCACGGTTAATTGTGCAAATTAGTCAACCAAGGTGTTAAATGAACTGGTTATTTGATTTATTTTAATTCCGTATGAATGCAATTAAGATGCTAGCTACTAAAGCTAATGTTACTTCCTGGAGACTCCTCAGCACATAACATACTATCTGGTTTAGTTTGCTAACTTAAAGTTACTGTGGGTTGTTTACAGCAAACATTTTTACCATATAAAAGTAAAAAAAGACGCCTGTTTTTTTATTTTAATATCTTTTCTCGTTTTTAGGTACACAAAGCTTGGCTATGCAGGAAACACAGAACCCCAGTTCATCATGCCTTCATGTAAGTACACTGGAAAATTCAGCAATTTGGTTTTACTGGACTTGAATCAGCATGAGCTACATTTAAGTACGCAGAGATGCATGTAAAGGCCATCATATTAGAAATGACTTTATGTACATCATAACTAATTATTTTCTCTAGAAAGTTGCAAAATGATTATATTATGATGCTTCCTTATTTGGCTTTAGACTGGCAACTTTAGGTCTTTTTATAGCACTATTTAGAAAAATAAACTCTAGCCAAATACCTTATAAGGCTTGCAACAGATTTTTATGGCATCTTCCCTTCAGGGAAGGAAAAGTAGAGCATCACTGGGTGTGATGGAAACTTTTAATTAAAGATCTCTTCATGCAGTTACTTTAGCAAAGATAAAAAGGGTTATTTCAGGCTAATTTATTTAACCATCACAGTTCATGACTTAATTGGGATTTGGGATGAATGATTGAACTGTATATAGTGTGTGCCTACAAAGTAATTCACATAACTGTAGTAAATAATAAAGGAAATTAATTGGAATTGAGTACAAGAACATGAGTAAAATACAACATCTTTGTTTGCCTTTTAGTCTCATGTTGCAAAAGTATATGTTGACATGTATACTACCAGAGGATGTTGAAAAGAGCAAAGCTCAGAACTCTGTCAGTTTTTTTTCTGTTTATTTCCATAATGGGGAAGTCATTATCTTATTTGTGCATAAAATAAATCTATGAGTTTGGATTAGTCTATGATAAAGCAGTATAAATTGTAATTTTAACACTCGTCCCTACTGCTATTCATCTGCAGGTATTGCAATCAAAGAGTCGGCTAAAGTTGGAGATCAGGCGCAGCGCAGGATGATGAAGGGAGTTGATGATCTGGACTTTTACATCGGAGATGAAGCCATCGACAAACCATCATATGCCACTAAGGTGAATACACACGGCGCAGACAACAGCCTATCCTCTGACACAAGATGTGTGTTGACACCTTTTATTTTTCCTCCCAGTGGCCCATCCGTCATGGGATAGTTGAGGACTGGGATCTGATGGAGAGATTTATGGAGCAGATCATCTTCAAGTATCTGCGGGCAGAACCTGAAGACCATTATTTCCTGCTGGTAAGACCTAAAGTAGACGCAGTAATCAGGATCCAACTCCAAATTGTGCATGTTTTATTTCCTTAATTCAGTCAATGTCCCCTGTTGAAATGACTGTTCCTGTGTGAAGAAGCAACACCTGCTACAGTTTGAGATAATATCATATTTCCACTGGTTGCTTTATAATTGGATTGCTTAAATAGGAAATAGGGATTCCTTAAATAGGAAACTTTTAACTGATTGGAATTACACTTTGTTAAGTGCCTTGAGACGACATCTGTCGTGAATTGGCGCTATATAAATAAACTGAATTGAATTGAATTGAATTGCATTTATCTCATTAGGTTGTAGTTTGGTGAATCATCTGTTTCACCAAACATGGCTGCAGAAACTATTGCAGACTCATGTTTATATGCTGGTGAGCAGATTGAGACATCAACGTGAACAGAAAAAGTAAAAGTGGAGTTTTTGCAGTGCTTGTTAAGAACAGATGTTGCCTTCTTGCACATATCACTGTAAAGGAGAGGATCTGCATCCAAGTTAGCTTTTAGTTTTTGTTTCTTATCTACCCAGAGTGTTTCTGAGTTATTTCGGTAGCTGTTTATTTTATAACTGTTACCTCTGTAAACCTTTCCTGTGACGTCATCAGCTGAGTTGTTGCTAAGCTACAAAACCTAAATGCAATTTTAGAGTCACAATAAAGAAGAACTGTAATAAAAAAAAAGAGCAAATCCTACATGCTAACACATTCATGGTGATCTTTGGAGATGTCATCGTCTCCCTCTCTGCGAGATGGATTCATTTATGCAAATGTTAAAAATGCGAACAGGTCCTCTGCTCTGCCTCCTTTAGGAAGATCGGACCATAATCTGATTCAAACCCATTCAGCTCGTTTAGCAGCAACCAGTGATTAAATTGACTGTTAAAACCTGGTCTAATAATGCTGAAGATGTTCTGCAAGTATGCTTTGATGCAACAAACTGGAATGTAACCTGTGAATAATTGAAATCTGGACAAATCAAATGGGCTGAACATGCTCTTCAACAGGTTAATTTCAGAACAATGTTCAGTGTTGTCCCCCCCTAAGAAGTAACTAGAAAGACTAAATCAGAACAAGGCTGCAGGTCTAAACAGTGTCGAACAATGATGTTGGATTCCATTTCTCTTTTTCAACATAAGCTCAGGAAAAAGTTGCTTTGCTGTGGAAAACATCCTGCCTACAGAGAGTTTTCATTCAGAAAGGTCCACAGGTCCACCGTAACACAAACATAGATGAGATTGTTACCTCCTTTAATGTTTTTTTTTCTTTTTTTTTTGTCATTAGACAGAGCCTCCCCTCAACACACCTGAGAACAGAGAGTACACAGCAGAGATCATGTTCGAGTCCTTCAATGTCCCAGGCCTCTATATTGCTGTTCAAGTAAGTTTCCTAACATCCAACCAGCCATGCCGTCAGCATTTTCTGGTCAGACTCATCAGATTGGTCAGCCGTGGGTAAAATTAGATTTGGCTATTACACCCAAAGTGGAAAGCGGTAAAGGGGAAGTTTCTTGGGGAAATTCTTATTTTCACTTCTTCTTTTTGAGTTTCACAGCATCTTTGATTCTTCACACTTATTCAAACGTTATGCACTGTCGTCATCAAGCATAAATCCTTTCTACGTGACACCACAAAGTTTATATGGCATTAAAATTTAATTAGCACTCGACAGTAAAGCTTTTCTCACTTTGCCTGTAGCTGTGATTATTTCATGTATTTAAAATGAAACTCATCTGTGTCAGGCTGTTCTGGCGCTGGCTGCCTCCTGGACATCAAGACAGGTGGGAGAGCGGACGCTGACAGGAACCGTGATTGACAGCGGAGACGGGGTCACA
Organism: Atherina boyeri; assembly: GCA_029874935.1. Lineage (NCBI taxonomy): Eukaryota > Metazoa > Chordata > Actinopteri > Atheriniformes > Atherinidae > Atherina > Atherina boyeri. The sequence goes on along the minus strand of JAPMNP010670573.1, from coordinate 5,541 downwards.
CACGTCATCCCGGTGGTAGGTGTCTCTTTCACCCGATAAGACGTCTTGGCTGCATCCTGAACTGCCACGTTAATTACTCAGATGTTTACCCCCTAGGCTGAAGGCTACGTCATCGGTAGCTGCATTAAGCACATCCCCATCGCTGGGAGAGACATCACTTACTTCACCCAGCAGCTGTTGAGGGAGCGAGAGGTGGGGATACCTCCTGAGCAGTCACTGGAGACTGCTAAAGCTGTAAAGGTGAGTGTGTTTGTTTAAGGGGAGTTTAAATACGTTACACTCAATTTGGTCATTTTTCTGTTGGAAAATCTGCAAAAAGAAGTCATACTGTAAAAGGAAAGGGTTCTGTCATGTATTCATCTATTTAGCCACTAGAGGTCAGCGCAGCATTATCAGCTCACGCTTGGATTTTAACCACAAAAGCTGTGCTGTGTTTTGTTTTCAGGAGCGGTTCAGCTATGTCTGCCCCGATCTCGTCAAGGAGTTCAACAAGTACGACACAGATGGCTCCAAGTGGATCAAACAGTACACGGGCATCAATGCCATCAGCAAGAAGGAGTTCACCATCGATGTCGGATACGAGCGCTTCCTCGGGCCTGAGATCTTCTTCCACCCAGAGGTACAAAAGCTACTGCTTGTGTTTTCACTGCTGAGCTGTGGTTGCAGCACAACCCTCTCATACTGTACATGTTTCCCTCATCCAGTTTGCCAACCCAGACTTCACCCAACCGATCTCAGAGGTGGTGGACGAAGTGATCCAGAACTGCCCTATTGATGTCAGGCGTCCTCTTTATAAGGTACAAAAACACACCTACCTGCATCCACTGATGATGGTAAGACCTCCTGTACGGTGGAATCTTATATCTGGAACACTCTGAGCTTAACTTTGGTTATTGCTGTTAAAACCTGACCCAACCAAGGATAAGAGGAAGTAGCATTAGAGGCTGAACTTGGACAGAAGTGATGGTGATCAAACAGAGCAGAGTATAGTCCAGCAGTGTGAAATGCAGAAGTTTCATTCTAAAAGCAGACCTTCCACACTACACAACTTTGAAAACTCCACACCCAGATGCAGAATCTGCTGCTTATAGAACCTCATGATATTTACAGAGAAAGTTGTCCAATCAGTATAAAATGTTTCTGCTTTGAAGGAGCATTGAGACAGAAGACTACAACAAACAAAGTCACATATAATTGCAATAGGATACAGTCACAGTGGTAAGCTTTTTACTTCAGATCACAGCTGCTCAGATCAGCACATTTATTGCACTTTTATAGCAGTAGCTTACTGGTAATTGGTGTGGTTTGATTGGTTAACAATGCTGTAGGCCTGATCGATCATCAGGTCTGCTATAGGAGGGACGGACAAGCACGAGAGAGGAGGCTTTGTCCTTATTGTGTCATTTGATTAGTTAACAGGAACTGTAGAGGTCATAGTTTGAAAGGCTGCAAAAAACAGAAATGTCCAATTTCAGTCCTCAAAGGACCCCAGTGTGATTCGACACACCTGACTCATACCAGTGGGACGCTACAACAAAGTGATTGACCAATTCATTTAATTTGAATCAATTGCATTTTAGCAGGGAGAACATCTAAAGCTTGCAGAAAGATGGAAGAATGGTGGCGTCAAGGGCCAGAGTTGTATATTCCTGATGACTTTTTCAATAGTTTAATAATTTTTCAAACTGTTAATAAGATTGTTAAATAAAGTTTTTAGCATTACTCATCAGACTCTGTAGCGAAGCTGCACCTTCACAGATATTTATGGAGTCATGAGAAGAAAACTCAGCATTAGAAAATTTGCATGAACATTTAAACAAGGATATGGAAGCCTGTTGTATTCACTGAAGGGGAAAAAAAAACTTTCTGAATTTTTGAGATGGTTCGAAGTTCTGCCCCATGCTCTCACCTGCAGGAAGTAAAGACAGAATAAAAAGCAAAAGGAACATGATTTATTATCTTACAGGAGTCCAATGTAACCTTTAGTTACATTGTAACCTTTAGTTACATTGGACTCTTTATCCCATAGATTTACATCTCAGCTATGTAGTAAGAAATTACGAGTTACTGCAGAGCCAGAGGCGTCCACAGCACAACAAGCACAGTATAATGGCCCTCTTTTTTTTCAAAAGTATTTTTTGACACTTTTTGGGTGTTTCTCATAGACGGGGTTGGCGTTTTGGTCACTAAGCACTTTGGTCAACCTGAGTGTTGTTGAAAGGTGCTATATAAATAAACTTTGATTTGATTTTCACACATTATATAGGATGAACTCTTTCTAACTTGTACCCATAATGATTTGTACCTCTGCAAAGTAGCTATTGTGAGGGTTCTGATACTGTGGTCCTGAGCCAACTTCCTCTAAAGCTGCAGTTACCCCCTTCTCATCATGGTAGATGGCTTTGCCCATCATTGCAGAACTTGGAAGTGTTTTGTAAATTTGGGTGAAATAAAAAGTGAATGCAACATTCTTCAATAGAAACAAACTTCTACAAGAAATTCATTACCCCAAATACCTTAAAGGCATAATCAGTAAGATTCAAGGCGATTTTTTCCTATCACCAGGTGGCAGTAATGAGCTTTTGTGACTCGTAGCATACTTTTTTTTTTCTTCCAACCATAAGCTGCCTCTGGTGGTGATATTGGTTGCTTATAAGTGGCTGCATTCAGACTTTTTATTTAATTAAATTGCAAGTAATGATTAGTCTAAACATCTCTTAAAGCTCAGCTCTTCATGAAGACTGGTGAGGTGAATAATCTGAAACACTGCTCAGAGTGGAGATGAATTGGTTTATACTCACTCAACTGGTGGAAAAAAGGTACAAGTTTTTCGCACCGTAAAAAGTTAAAACGAATCAATAACTGTCATTTAATAAAAGTCACATATTGAATGATGACAAACACCATGTTATTTAAAACTCAAACGTCTTCAAGAGCGGCAAGCTAAATGTTTTGCCATGAATGTCACAGACCTCTGAAATGAACATAATGGAAATTTGGATCTTAAAAGAGCAGCATAGACAACTAAGCCTTTTACAGGAATAACCGTGCATTTCTATTCACGTTTCTATTCACTGTATTTGCAATGTTGCCCGAAGTTTGGCTTTCCAACCAGTAACAATGTTTGTGTCCATTTTTGTTGACGTGCTGCAGAACATTGTGCTCTCCGGCGGCTCCACCATGTTCAGGGACTTTGGCAGACGTCTGCAGAGGGACCTCAAAAGGACTGTGGACGCGCGACTGAAAATAAGTGAGGAGCTGAGCGGTGGCAAGTTGAAGGTAAAGCATCAGGAAAGAAGAACTAAAGTTGACACATATTTTCCTGTATGTACCTGTTGTTGAATGAACTTGCTCTTTAATTGCAGCCGAAACCCATTGATGTGCAAGTCATCACTCATCACATGCAGAGGTACGCCGTGTGGTTCGGAGGATCAATGCTGGCATCTACTGTAAGTATTTAAATCCATCTGTCGTATCCTTTTTCTCCAAATTTCTGGCATCATATAATCGAAACAAATGTCCCTGCAGCCGGAGTTCTACCAGGTGTGCCACACCAAGAAGGACTACGAGGAGATCGGGCCGAGCATCTGCCGCCACAACCCCGTGTTCGGAGTCATGTCTTAGACGTTGCCTGATTGCATTCTGCATTGGCCCAGGGGTAAAATAAAAAAACATTTGGAAGAAAAAAAAAAAAAGAGATGGAAGAACCGCAAGACCTCACATTGCTGCGGAAGTCCCATGAGCCTTTGCCCGGATGCTCCAACAGACCTGAACAGAGCAACAGTGGACCAAACCAGATAAGAGCAGCAGTGTCCTCGCATATTAGAGGAAAGAGGTGACTCATTCCAAAGGATCCTCAGATAAAATGTTTACTGCAAGTAGGCTAATAATAGGTGATGACTCTTTTCATTTCTGCGTGCCTCGTATATGAACTTGTATATCCTCACAGGGTTGTAATTAATCAACATGAGTCCTGTATAAATGCACTTCTCTGTGTATATGGGTTGGGTTCTTGCTATGTGTTAAGTAGGGGTAGCATTGTATAAGTCACGTGTTTGATCATTAAGCCATCAAACAGGTGCAAACATAAAGACACATCATCAGAAATGCTGATATTCATTCTAATCTTTAAAACGATATCACCCTCATTACCTGGAGGAAATAATGAGTTTAGATGAAGAGTGCTCAGATAACGCTCCCCAGGTTGTCTTCTCATGCAACATTGTGATTAACCGCTTTCCTTTGACTTTTTTTTCCTTCTTTTATTTGTATTAATCGTCTCTTGAACAACCCATCTTGGGAAGAAAATGTGGTATTAATATATGAACATGCAATTTGAGTGACTGTTTTTGGACCATCACTGTTGCCTAGATCTCAGTAATACTGGATAGCCTTGTACTGTACCAAATCTGGATTTCAATGCTGGCATTCCAATAAATGCCGCTAACGTATTTCTACAGTTGTGATGTCCGTTTGTCTTGTTGTTTTTTCAGTATTAAATTTGGGCTGGAGGAAATGCCTTTGCATCTATTTTTACTGCTGCATGGCTATTTCTGTGTGACTGAACCCTCTTCTTGTAACTGTATCCCTGTAAACATGATGCAAACGTTTATTTTTACTCAACCCTTCATGCACCTGATTGGTCTAGACAGGAAAACATGCAGATTCATATCAGTTTGATGTTTTTCTTCATCAAATCTTAAAGCACAGTGAGAATTATCTAGATCAAAGGACAAGCAGAGTAAGATGTTTCATCTTGAGAGGCAGAAGGTGCTCCTCTTCTTGGCTTTGTTCTTTGGAGCAGCAGGATTTCTGTTTCTGCTGCTCTCCTGTGGGACTGAGTACTGGCTGCTGGCTGCAGAGTCCTGCGATGGAGGAAGTGGGCTGAGAGAAACGAGAGGCAACTTAAAGGTATCTGAGCTGTGCATTTCAAAGGAGACCATTCCTGTAAATATCTTGCACTAGACTTTAAAAATGAAATTTAAAACCCCATAAAGTTAGTTGAAGTGAATTAAAATAATGCAACCATGCCATTTTCTATTAAAACAAATATATATTCAAACATTCCATTTAGATTGAGCTGCATTTGAAGGGTATTGTTTGTTATGCCTCATGAAACAAGCTAACTAGTGTCAACACATGTTTACAAAGGTGGGACGTGGGGAGGAATCACACATTGTGCCATACAGAAAATGGTACAAATCCTTAAAATGTTGACATAAATATTATTTTAGAAAAATGCATGCACATTTTGAATTTCATGTCAACAATAGGTTTAAAAAATGTTGGGACAGGAACAACAAAAAACAGAAAAACAGCTGGTTGGGCAACTTATAGGTCCTGTATGTAAGATTCTGGCTGAAACTGGTACTGCAATCATGTGAAGCCGTAGTCTATGTAAGAAAATGCTAAAAATGGCCAAAATAGGTAAACAAAAATATCCACAGAAGTTCTGAATACTTTACAACCCTCCACCTCCCCCCGATTGGGATATTTCATCAAATATCAGCACAAAATGTAAACAATAACATCATTTGGGGG
>JAPMNP010670493.1:2774-16234 GCA_029874935.1 Atherina boyeri | reverse complement strand
ATCTTTAGCTTTTGTTTTCATCCCAAATTTGTTGATATTTAATTGAATCCATTATTCTCTCTGCGGTTGAAACGGGTCATTTGCAGCAACAGACCCGAAGCATCATCCATCCATTCCTCTGCTTAACACTTTGAAAAGTGTTCTTCTCTTTTCTCTTCTCTTTGAGTCAGTGACCTTTGGTGTCTGACATGAAAAATACGTCCAGATTTTTTCAGATTTTCACTTGCAAATTTGTGGTGAGGATGCAGGGAAGGCTTTATACAAGCAACTCTTCGATGAGGGTGATATTTTACCTTTTTTATTGAGCCTGCTGAATTATCCCAACAGTGTTGTGCAGTCATGCAGGGGTTTTGTTTTCATTCTAGTGGGTCTAGTCAATTCTCTTTGAGGGTTGTCTTGTTTGTTCAGACTTCAGCTTGACCTCCACTGATCCTGTTGACTGGGATTTCTCATTTACATTACAAACTAAAAAATATCCACCTAGCTATCTTCTTATAGCTTTTTACTTTGTTGGCATTAGTTAAATTAACTTTCAGAGAGCAAGATAGGACACAGTGGCTGCTGATTTATGAGGCAAGGTTTTGAGGAGACATATTTTTTTTTAAAAGATCACTTTTTCTTAATGAGGACTGTTGAGAAGCCTTCACCCTAATAGGCTAATTATGTCAACTCAATACCTTTTGAAAATCAATTATTTTCACCAAAAACTTCACTGTAAGAAAAACTACTCCTGAAAAGAGTTCCAAAACTCTTGCATGCCACTGCGTTAATTTTAAGATAAGATAAGATACACCTTTATTGTCCCAAAGTGGGGAAATTGTCAATTTTCATTAAGTTATTTATTTAAAAATTCCACCCGGTGAGAAATAGTTTAAGCTGCAGTTAAGCTGAATAAGCATAATTACTGATATTTCAGTCAGAATTCACAGTTAGATACAAAGCTTGTGTCACCTAAATTAAAATCAATCTTTAGGTACAAAAGCTAAAACTCTCAGGAAATTACAGGTGATAAACGGTTACTCAAACCCTGCTCAATACTCACAAAATATCATTTTACCAATAAGTTTCCCAGTCCTATGTGACATTTGTTCCAATTCATTCGTGAGAACACGAAACACGAGAGCAATTGCCATGCAAAGCCGCAACATGAGAAAGAACATTTGTCTATTTAAATCAGGATGGGACACAATAGGGAAACTAATCATTTGGTTAGACTGGTTTAACACCACGGCCTCATCATTTTGCTGATGTTCCTCCCATTTTTCTGGAGTGATCCCATCATATTTTTGGTTTAAACTGTAAGAAAAAGATATTCTCATCATAATGATTATGTTCTGGGTCTTGGATAAATGTGAAGACACATTTTACTTTCTTTGTTTTTAATGGCTTCACTCAGTCTTTGTTTGCAGCCCTGATGAAAAGTATCGCCACAGAAAGCTGAAAGAACACAAACTAATTGCCTCGCTGTGACAAGCATCTTTCATCAGTCGCTAATTGGACAGAGAATGTGACAGACACAGGAATGAAGAGCAAGAGGATCAGTGTTACTTTTTCCTTTCTTTTTTCTCCAGTCAACCTCAGTGACCTGTGAAAACTTCAGTTTTAGTCAAGTTTAGCAGAATGTTTTAAGATTCTCGGAACTGGAATTTTTTTTTGTTCCTCCTTACTTCAAGCTGGGAGGAAATTACTTTATTTTTGTCTTTGCCTTAGGGCTCTTTAAAGTCACTGAACAAAGCTTGTGTTTAGGATTACATTTGATTTCAGTAGAAACAAATAATGTTTGGCATAGAAGCTATGAAAAAAATGACAATTTGCAATTTTGACTAGAATATTGAGGATCATTGAGCTCCCATGTTGTGTAGTACAAACGGTTAAAAACATTTAAACACTTAAGAAAACAAACATTTCGCTGCAAAGCCTCACCACGAATTATTCAGTATACAATTAACATGTTTGTATTTTTGACAGTCAAAAAGTCTTACAGACTGCAATTGTGTTTTCACTTTATCACAATGGTGAAATTTGATTAAACATTACAGTCACTGTTTTTTTCTGTGTTGCTATTTTGTTGTTAGCGATTGACTGCACAGCAGATAATCCGGTTGACTAGCAACCACTGAAGGGTTCTTTGTGTATACTGTGTATACTGTGTATACCAGTACCTGCATGCCTAGCCTTACTAAGAATTGGCCCATTCCCAGTTTCTCTTTTTGGCATTACCCCTCTGTTTTTGCAGGGAAAAGGGGGGTTGCTCTTTTTCTTTTGGGGATCAGTGAGTAGTGGTGATCTTGTCATCTGAAAGGCCTCCAACTCACCAGTTAAAGGGCTATACTGTAGGAGCAGTACTCTTTGGTCTTCTGAGGGATATGGTCAAGTTGTAAGACGGGGGTTAAGGTGGGAATTAGGATCCGGCTTTACTCCAAGCAATCAGCTTCTGCTCTCAGGCCAAATTATTCAGAAGGTTTGATCATAAATAAACCATCTAAAACAAGATATAAAAACTTGTTTAACTGTCATAAACCTGCTACAGGGTGATAATGCTTTGTTTTATTCCCCATCAGATAATATGGAGTTGGTGCTGGGGTCAACTGCAATTCCCGAGTCAGGGACTGCCAGTGTGCGGGCCAGACCCACAGTCAAACATCATGCTGTGAGTAAAGCTTCACGGTCCAGTTTAGTGTTTGGACACATTACACATTATTTAGGAGTGGGAGCCACTTCAAATGTAGAGTTATTATTCTGTTCAGTGAAAGTCTCCAAGCACAGTACTTAATCCTCCTTAATGATATCTCATGTGGGAGTGATAAGGCTCACACTTTTGTTGAAATGAAAGGCAACATTGTTATAAAATCCCCAGTGACCAGTAAAGATGGTATTGCTGTAAATTGGCTGTAAGAAATAGAAAATTACATTGTAAAAACAAAAATGTTGAGCTAAGGCACCTTTTTAATAAAGCCTCTGAATTTCAAGTTTATGCTACCATATTTATCTACATTGGCTGGTAGATTTCAACATATAAAACTTATCAGTTATGGACTGATGTGTCTGTCCATAAATGTGTCTGGTTTTGCTCCTTGTGAAATGATAATTGTGCAGCTAAATTAGTGTTTTTTGTTTTTAAGTTTTAGATACAATTTGCTATTGATTGGTTAATTTTGTACATTCCCTTTTTTAATCTTCTATTTCTAGTCTTTTAAGCTGTGGTATTGACACTTTCACTCAAGTGTTTTCCAAGTGGAAATATCCTGACATACTGTTCTGCAAAAAATCCCTCACTCCTTAAACTCCCCTTTTCAGTGGTGTGAAAGAGATTCATCTTAACTTAGCTCTATATTAGCTGTCTTTATGACTGACAAGCCTCCCATTATCTCATCATGGTGCAAATGAACAGCTCATCTGCAGTGTGGTTCACACACCTCACTTCATTGTTTGGGAGTGTTCGGTGGCATGTGGATGTGGCGCACCCAGCAGCAGCACATGGGTAGGACGGCTCTGACTGCTGCAACAGCTGAAAGTGAGTCACAGAGCAGATGAAATCAAACTGGATCATACACCATCTCTGGTGACACACCCGCAGATTGTGATGCATGCATCACACCTTTCAACAAGCAGCTATGTAAGCAGGTTTATTAGAAAACAGTGTCACTCAGGGTGTGCCATCAAGCATATGTCCGACCTTTTTGAGGAGTCATATTGCTGGCAAAATTCGAATTTTAGAGCTGTTTTATGTATACAAAATGATCTGTCCAGCATGTTGAGCACATCTGGCAACTGGACTTCTTTATTTGGATCATGCAGATGTCTCACTTGTCATCCAAGTGGCTGTTTAAGCTCTGACTGATGGGGAGGTTCAGGCTTATAAACGGCAGTTAGAACATGCACACACACAATGAGCAATGACACATCTTCAGGAAAATGGGAAAATAAATCCAGTTGCCTTCTATTAGGCAGAATAATAAAATATACAAATTTATAACACATACAAAACATAGTAAAGAGAGACAATAAATACTATCCCGGCTGTTCGCCAGAGCATGAGCAGGTTTCTCAGTAGGGCTGCAGCAGATCTACATCAGGAGACATGGCTATAAAAACATGTCAGGCGTTGCTGGAATGATTTTGTGCCCTCTTGAAGGGCATTTACTCTGTTAGTTCTCAAGAATTTCTATTGTGTCAACACCGTCTGTGTTTATTTTTGGTAGCGTTGGTTCTGCAAAGTGAACAGCACCCCTCTCTCTCTCTATGCCTGCCTCAGGTTTCTAATTGACAGCCGGCAAATATCTGAACCAAGCCCATTTAACCAACAGATTATAGGTGTATCCTCTGATTCACCAGATATTCTTCATGACTGAAGAATGTGAAAATAAATTATGAACATGTTCCACTTGCACGTCGATTATGATAAACCTAAAAGCTTGATTTCACTACTGATTTTTGCAAAATCCTATGTGTGGAGTTTGCTGAAATTCTATTCATAGATCATATGTACATAAGGCATCTGTGAATGGCCACGCTAGATATATTCTTTATAATACTAAGACTTGAAAGCGCTTGAAATCCCCTGGCAGCAGTTTTTCTTCTGTTGATGCTAAGGATGCATCATGTTTTAAGGAACACAAGTGTCACAATAGTTGAAAACTGGTTTGTTCACCTCAAGAGCGAAGACTTGCCAGCAAAACCTGGGGAAAAAACTCATGTAGAACAGAATGTACACTTAATAATATTTTCCCTGTTTTTGTGCCATCTCTGTTTATGGTGTCATTGAGTTCAACAGTCTGATAGTTTTTCATTTCTCCCCCCACAGGCCTCTGAAAGTTTTCAAGGGTTTGCCGTCCCAACTCCCACAGTCCCTCTCCTCCCCCAACTCAACGGTCCAAAGACCAATGGTTCAGGTGAGTGTCTAACTGACCTCCAATATGTACTCAAGGTTTAACTTGCCTTCAAGGCAAGCATATTTATTCAGACTGTGCAGGACAAAGGTAATTTGTGGTGTCTTTGCTCAGACTTAGTTGATGGATCACAGCAATCAGAATGAAGGAGAATGCACGGGAGGTAAATGTTTGTCTAGGAAGTTGCTCAATAACTTCTCTGAAAATGTTTCAAATGTATAACCGTAATGTTTACACAATGCGAGTGTTTGCATTCATTTAATCTTATTTGGAAGCAGTTCTTACAAAAATTAGATAAAGGTCCCCATTATACTTGATGTTTAAGCTTAAAAATTTTGAAATAGTTTAGATTGTCTAATACATTTTTTTGGGGGGGTTTCTTTTATTATCTTCTTCTGGTTTATTGTCATCTCCACAAAAAAATGAATGAGGCCTTGTTGATAGGGAAAGGAAGCATGTGATAACGTTCAGAATCACTGTGGCTAAAAAAAACTGCATTCCATAAATATGCTAAATTTTTTTCTCATGATATCCACATGCTAAACATAGAGCTGTAAATACCTCAGCTTAAAAGAATACAACAGCCTTTGACTTTTCTAGATTGATTTCTCTTTTCTTATTTTCTCTAGTTTCTGGAGATCGGATGTCCAATGGATCGGCCACATCTGTGCCTGACCTTGTCGAAGGGGAAATATTTGTTCCTCCTCCTCCATCAATTGCACCTCCACCCCCTCCTTTAATGGCACCTCCACCCCCTCCCATGTCCTTTATCCTTCCTCCACCAGACTTCATGGGTGACCTGAACAGCCCAGATCTGGCAGCCCTTCAGCCTCCGTCCATGCCCCCACCAAAACCCACTTTTCTGCCTCCGTCCACGGAGGCGCAGGATTCGGCCCTCTTAAAACCTCCACCAATGGCTCCACCAAAACCTCCATCTACTTGCTCTTCTGGATCTGCGTCTTCCATGTCCAATTCTAGCCTACCGCCAACAAAAGTTCCAGAGCCTCCAAAATATGCCCCGCCTCAGCTCCCAACTGAAAAACAACACAAAACTCATAAGACACCTCCTCCAAAGCCCATTAGACTATCCTCTGTCTCCAGCCTTGACTCCCCACCAGAAACTCCTGCACCACCTCCCCCTGTGCAAGCACCCACATTGTCCACCTTCAATCCCCAAAACACAGCAAAACTCTACAACGAATCGAAGACAACATTTCTTGGTGGATATGAAGGTCACGATGCAAGACCTAAGCAGATGTTACTCCTGGAAGACTCTGGGTCTGTTAACCCTGTTCCTGTGCTTGTCCATGTGGATGGAAAAGCCCATAAAGGGGCAACACCTCCTAAACCAGTTCAAAAAGATGTAATAGAGTTAAAGGAGAGCTTAAAAATGACTCAGCCTTCTCAAATACTCCCATCTGATCTTAACGTAGAGGCTAAAACAGAGACAGGTTCAGCACGGTCGGAAATGACTAAACTGCCACAATCTCCACAACTTCAAAAAGTAACTAGCACCCAGGTTAATTCAGAGAAGGTCCCATCGTCTCCACAACTTCAAAAAGTAACTAGCACCCAGGTTAATTCAGAGAAGGTCCCGCCGTCTCCACAACTCCAAAAAGTACCTAGCACCCAAGTTAATTCAGAGAAGGTGCCATCGTCTCCACAACTCCAAAAAGTAACTAGCACCCAGGTTAATTCAGAGCCCACCAAGGAAAAACTTATAGGATCTCCAAGTCAAAGCCGAAGTTTTAGTCCAATGTTGGATCACAAACTACGTAATCTGAAGGCTAATGAAATCAACGGGGCACGAGAGGGCCCTGCAGCCTCCCCGCTGGCTCTCTTAATGGCAGCCAAAGAAAGAGAGAAACACAGATCGGCTCACTCTTTGTCACGAGAAGGCAGTACCAAGAAGGATGAAGAGCCCAGTAGAATCATTCACCCAAGTGACTCAAGTCCTAATTCCTCTGTCATCCCAAAGTCTGGCTCATCTTCTTCTCTAACAGTTACAGAAGAAAGATTACACAAAAGTGATACTCTTTTTAGGCCCATAGAACACCCAAACACAATCCAGACTCCAGAAAAAGCAAGCAGTCTCCCATCTAACAGTCCAGCTCTCAGCAGGAGCCAAACTGCTTCATCCCCAATTGTGAGCCCCTCAGTGTCCCAGGCTGTCCAGCATGATGTACAGAAAGAGGAGTTTAATGTGCTATTGCTTCCTCCACCACCAGAGTTTGATGATCTAGGAGAGATAACAGAGCCACCCCCATCTATTTGTCCACCCGATCCACCTGGGAAAAAGGCAGCAATGCTAGCTGTAGCCACTCGGGCTCCAGCTCCTGCTTTAGCTCCTGCTCCAGCTCCAGCTCCTGCTTTAGCTCCTGCTCCTGCTCCAGCTCCTGCTTCAGCTTCAGCTCCTCCTCCTCCTCCACCTCCAAAGCTCCCACCTTCTGACATAGACATCAAACCAAAGCCACAAGTCCAGACAAAACCAAAAACGGCACCCTCTCAGCTACCACCCGCTCTGTCCCCCAGCCAGGCCACTCTCTTGAGCATCTTACAAAAGAAGATGCTGGAAATGGACCAGAAAATGGCCCCAGCAAAAGAAGCAGAGTCCACTTCTGATGACTGGGGCACCACTTTGTCTGAAGAGGACAATAAGGTCCCTGTTGCTGTAAGAGTCAGTCCACAGAGTAAAAATTATCCTGCTGTGAACAAAGCAGCAACTCTGGACATGCGGGAGTTGGAGAATAAAGTGCTCAAGAAATATCAGGAGAACTCACAAGTAAAATTTCCCACCAGGTAAGGCCATCAGCCCTCAAATATTACACATCACTTTTGCATGACAATGAGCCCAGTGTTTGGTATTTATTTACTTATTATCTGTACTTCTTTACAGCAATGGACCACATTCTAAAAACCAGTTTGGTAAAACCTTTACCATCCGGCCTGGGACCAAACAGCCCATTACTCTTGTTACCAAAGAGGATTAAAATTCTGGAAATTGGACTCATCCATTGTACATGCAGCAGAATGCACTATATATTTTATTGTACATCTCTAAATCAGCAGAAATGTGCACCATGCTGGAAAAAAAGTATCAATTCCATTTCAGTGATGTGATTGCTAATTATATTGAGAGTGCTTAGTTCTTTGTTAGAGCTCTAGCTGTCATCTTAAAATGGTGCTTTCTACAGCCTTTCTTTACATATGTGTATTTACTTTAAGTGAAGATGTCAGGTGGATTATTGCTTATTCTTTTTTAAGGTGTTGCTGTTTTAGTATGTTAAAGCTGTACATTGCAAGTTGGCTATTTAACCACAGCTTTAAATCAGCTTCTATTCTACATAGAATTTTTATGTAATAAGCTATATAAAAAAATGAGAAAATGTTTATGTAGAAGTCTTCCAGGGGGGATATTTGTAATCTTTATTATGAAGTACATTAATGTAAAATATAATTATTTATGCTGTAATTATTTGCTCCCCAACTAAAGTGTATTTACTGTTACATGTACGTTATATGTGCATTGGTGCAAAGCCAACAGTTAACATAAATGTATGCCAACATCTGTTTCTATTTATTGATCTAAGATTTTTTTTTTATTAATGTAGTTACTTAAATTGTTGATGTATATAGCAATTTAAAATGAAAGAGCTGCAGTTCTTAATCCTTTAATGTTAATGCTTAGTCCTTTAATGTTTTTTTCGAGGAAAAAAAGTCACTAAATGGGGTTATTCATCTTTAATAGAAAATGTAAAAATAAGTGCAAGCAGTTGTGTTTTATTGTATTTGTGTGCACACGTGTAAAATATAAAACTTCTATGTACATTATCTTTATGTCTCTCCAAATTAGTTTCTCCAATAATTCAAAACCTCAGTCTTTGTATACCTTTAAGCCTTTGGTATTATCTGCATCTACTAACATATCTCATAATACACCCATACCTACAAATCAAATCTAATTTTATTTATATGGCACTTTTCATACTAAAAAAGTAACAAAGTTCCTCACAGAGGCTAAAAACAAAATCAAATACAAGGAAAAGAAAAGACCCACCCCTCCCACACATATTCACACCAACACACAGGAACATCAGTACTCACGCACTCAACCTCACTCATACTAGCTGACAGAAACACGGCTGGGCACGACACATCGGTGAGAGAAGGCCACATGCGGGGGCCGACCATACCCGGGGAGACCCTGACCACCGGGAGCATCGCCACAGAGGGCCTCTCCAGCCACGGCAGACAGAAGAACCCCACACCAAAGGGGTGGGGCCCACCAGTTACCCAGGCCATAGCCCTCCACGATACAGCAACCCCGACGGCCAGCCAGATATCGCATCCGGTGTGGTCGGCCCCCACAAGGAGACACTGGAGCCAACGCTGGGTAAAAATCCTAAAACAAAATAAAACTTTGGTAAAATAAGGTAAGAAATAAACTAAATCACTAAAATAACTAAGAAATAATAAATAGTAAATAATAAAAAAGATAAGTAAATAAAAGAATAATTAAAAGCTTGCTAAAATAGACTAAAATACGATAAACTAAAATAGCAGATCATCAGTTAAAAGCTAGACTAAAAAGGTGAGTCTTGAGCCGCTTTTAAAAAATACAGTGCAGTATCTTTTGTCAGTTCAGCTGTGGTCAGACTGCAAGTGCAAATGAGAAACCCGTCAAATAGTAACTAAAGTAACATGCACAATAGAGTTGTTATAGATATACTCAGCCTGACCTCAGCCTGCACGCACCAGAGGGATGTTCGGTTTCTTAGTAGTTTTGAAAATTTTCATTTCATACAATCTATATCAGACTAAAATATTCACATTTATTTCATAAGTCCAGTTTTAGTTAGACCAAATAGGTCACTGAAATGAATGTTCAAAGGTGAACTAATTAGTATTTAATTTCTCATAACAGGTTGTTAAATGTGGCCAATACTATCATTTAAAAATCATTAACTTGTGGTTTCAGCTTCAGACTGTTAAATGTAATTGTAACTTCTAGGCAAGCTGCCCACCCTCGTCACACATGAACACATAACTTTCATTTGGCAGATATGACAGTAACTACCATGACAATTTCATGACAGCCAGTGTGGTGAAAGGTTCTATTTATCAGTCCTAACACGAATACATTATTGCTATCAACAAGAGGAAATAATAGGTCAGCTAACTGCAAAAAAAACCAACAACCATTTAAATGTGTATACTCAGTCTTACAGGTCATCTTAATCCCAGTAGCTTCTTTTTGTTGGTAAAACTTTTGTACATGAATTAAAGGAAGCCTTTCCCCTTATCCTGAATCTTGAGATAATACTGTATGCCAAAACACATTTTACTTACACATGGTACACAAAACCGCAATCCAATCCTCTGGATGAAAGTTGTCCTCTCTACATAGACTTTTTGACTTCCTAAAGCAAAAGGTGACAAATTTCTCCCACCACCTGTTTCAATCAGTAATGAGTCAATGAAATCAACCACACTGCTACCACCATTATGTCTGAAGCAATGATACTTGATCACAAAAAACAATTACTGCCTGTGCCTGTACTTTAAAACATTTTTGCAGTTTTCAGTGTTGAGTGGAGGGACCAAAAATGGATGCAACATAAGTCTGACTGCATTAAGTTACCTTTAATGTAAAATCATGCAATACAAATAGATTGCCTCAAAAGCAGTTGCACAGAAATGTTATACAGTTTGACATTAGCTCAACTTCAACTGTGACAAGGAAAAGCTCTAAAGCAGAGTGAGAAAGTTGAAGTCCAAATATTATGCACATATCTTGTGTTTTTCATGACAGGTAAACCTTTTTTCCTGAAGATGTTACATATAACTTTCTAGATACACGTGGACAGCCAACATGAATAAAGGGAAAAGTAGTTATTCAAGGTCATTCTTTCCAAAAGGTGGCAACGGGTCTAGGACGAGGAGCTGGGAGGCCCTGTAGCTGAACCCACTGTGTGGTGAAGCACAAGATGATCCCAGCCCACGGTTGTGAGGGTGTCTGAATCACCATGAAGCCAGCACACACCTTTCACAAAATCTTGATGTTGCCGATCTCTGAATCTGCAGAGTAATAAATATTCATTAAATATCTTCTGGGGTGTAAGAGACTTAGTTGTGTGTGTGTGTGTTTTTTTTGTAGTATTAAGACTTACATCTCTTGCAGGTCAGAGTTCATAACAGCAAGGGAACAGTCGTCACTAATGGAGGCAAGTAAGGAGGCACTACAACAACAAAAGTAGTCATTATTTTATAGATGAGCCATAAAAGTCTATGCACAGTTTTGACATAAAGAATACTAACCTGTTTGTGGAGAAGGCAAGGCTATTGACTCTGCGACTATGGACATCCATTACCTGGGCTGGCTCAGTACCCAGGAAATCCTTTACAGTCACCCTGCCCAGCTCGTCACCTAAAACCCAATGAGCATGTTAAAAACAAAATGCAGGAGCGGAATTAAACTCCTGTCCATCAATAAAATTGCTGGGGTGGGGGTCTTACCAAAAGCAACGGTGCTTCTGTGGTGGGGGTGCCATGTTACGGTGGTGGGAGAGCAGCAGGATGATTCAACATCTGACACAAAAAACAGGAAGCGAAAGGAACATCATTGCAATGTACTACTGCTAGAGAAGGAAAGGTAATCATGCTCCAACAATATACACCATCCATAGCAAATTCTGTTCTAATTCAGTTAAATATTATGGTTTACATTGGCCCTGAGATCTTAATGAGTTCATGTCAGTACGGTCAACATTACAGCAAAACGCCTTCAGTGAATTGTCTAAGCTGGGAAAACAGGTTGGAAACAGGTTGCTTACCTATTCTTGAGGCAGGTTTATTTGGCTTCCTCCTGTCCCACATCAATACACGGCCATCCTGACAGATTGGAGATAAAATAAAAAACAGGCTGAATTTAGTTTAAGAGGTTGAGTTTTACATTTCTCCCTTTCTTTACTAAGTAAAACCCAGATGAGACAACTTCAGCAATTCCATCCATTTCCATTACCCCCCTGTACAAACTATTGCACTCCTCAAGCTGATGAGTTATCATTTACATGACTTTGAATAATCATTTGAATAATCATCTTTGAAACAAAGTATTGTGTTGTATATATTACTCAGGTTACCTGTGAAACAGCTTCTACACAATCCACTGATAAGATATGATTTCAACCTGACAACAAACAACTCAACTCCAATGTGCTTTGCTCATTTCTGCAAAGACAGGCTGACCAGTTGAATCAATTAGCAAAACCAACTCAAGTTCCTTTTTGCATCACATAATCTCATTTAACAGAGTTCAGAGGAAAACGACCAAGCATTTCAAAATACACCAATAAAATCTTGCCATTTAAAGTCATACGTGTTTACTTTTTAAATGTGAGACTAATAATTTCATCGTGACAACCACTACTCACTAAACCACATTAATTTGCTGTGTTCAAACTATTTGAAACTCATGCAATTATTCATTATCTAATAAAAACACGTTAAGAAGCCGTTTTGGCTCTGTGGGTTTGATGTGACCACTGAAAACACTGTGATAACCACATCTCTGTAAAGCTACTATAGACGTGTTTTTAACAGCACATTAGAACACAATGATGATGTTAACCATAAACAGAGAAAATAACCAAGGAGAGTAAATAAAATCAAACATCACCAGTGTTGGAACAATGCAATAAACAACATACCATGCCGCAGGAAACAAAGATAGACTCGTCTGTAGGACTGCATGAAACACAATTAACAGGCTGTGTGTGGACTGTAAGGAGAAACAAAATAAAGGAGGGAATATTCATTCATAGCATTTACAGTCCATTATAAATTACCTTTTTTACAAATTGCACAAAAATGTAATGTTATTTTTCTAATGAATTACAATACAAACAAAACGCCATACAACAAGGACAAATCTAGTCCAAATGATTAAGTGGCACCGGAGGTTGGGTGATATCATTTGGAGATATCTAGGTAATAATGAGGACAGAAAAACATTGGGAGGAGGATGTTTCTACCAATACCAGAGTAACTGTTATCATTTGTAAGCCGGAAATCGAACTTTCCAATTTGTTTAGTGAAGGACAGAAGTCAATAGGTCATTTACATACTCGGAAGAGGCTTTTTACACTTCTATTTCTGTAAGCAGATGCGTAAGAAGACCACAGAACAAATCCATGACAGCAGAATGAGCTACAATACAGTACTAGAATTTCATCAGACAAACTCATTTATAAAGTTAAATACATTTTTATCTATTGAGGGAAAAAAGCACTGTTTGATAAAAGTTTTTAGATATTCCCTTACCACTGAAGGTTGTGACAACTGCTTCCTGACTGAGGTCCCACACTTTAATTCTGTATCAGAAAAAAGCAGTCATTACAAAGTGGTAGAAGAAACTTATAAAGCAAACATTTAAAACTAAATGCCACATGAAATTGTAAATGTAAACAAAAACATCTGAACCTTTGACCCCAACAGTAAGAAGGTGCAGTGGCTGTTTTATGTATTTTGTGGGTATGGTTTGGGTCAGCTTTTACCCTTAAAGAACAGCAT